>VMDR010005487.1:0-51365 GCA_007922815.1 Macrotus californicus
ATTGTTAAATTGTCCAAAAAACAGACGCTGAGTGAATTGTGGTTCATACATGCAAAGGAATAATAGTGTTAGCTATAAAAATGAGAAAGCCTTTATGTACTAGAATAGATAGCTCTTGATATTTGAATGAGAAGGTAAGGTACACTTTTCAGGAAGATAAAATAGATGTATTTTTTTCTATTACTCTCTTAAATACAAATTAAAATCCTGGACATTATATGTGCAAAAACAATAAAAACATAGGAAGACTATAGGAAGACAGAAGGCACAATAGACCACCTAGGAATCTATGGCCCAGGAAACACAAGGTGGTGAGTGTCCTGTGTTTTCTTTCTGCATCACATATTCCAGACTTGTTGCTAGAAAAGATGGAATAGCTGGAAAGAAAAGGACATTCCAGGACAAAAATGAAGAAAACCAGACTCCTAAGTTAGACAACAAGCAGAGGAAAGAGGGTTGACCATGCATCGGTTCGATGATAGATTGATAGACTTGAAAGAGGTCTTTGGAAGAAAATATCAGATGTGTTTTGTATATCGGTTTAAGACAGAACATTTTGCTGTGCTTGCTGAATTATATCAGCACATAATTTTCAGTTAATTTTAGGTTGATTGAAATATCACTTTCATATAGCTGCTCTATTTCACTTTATGTTTGTGTTTCTGCTGCTGAGAGGACACTCCAGGGACCAGAGCCTTGACAAGTGCCAAGTCCCATTCCATCTCTAGAATAATATTATGACCCTTTGGGAACCAGAGAGAGAGAGCAGAGAGAGAGAGAGAGAGAGGGAGAGAGAGAGAGAATATCTTCAATTGTAAATTTTCTCCTTTCCTTCTTGCACCTCTTCATTTAATGAGGCTGGAATTTGCGCCTGGCTCTCCCAGATAAGGGTTGGGTGGCTGCCAGTCCGAGCTGGAGTGATGGCTTAGGACAAAGCTCTCATGGGGTTCAGGGAGCTCGCACACAGCATGGGAGAAATACTCCCCGCTGTGGCCCACGCTTAGGGAAGTTGAGGACCAAGTGACTGCACAGAAGGAAGCTCAGTCTATGAAGATGCCTTCGTGTTGATCCAGTTGTCTTCCAGGGACAAAGTCTGAGCCCAAGGGCTGTTGTTAAGATCATCTCCTGGCTGGGAGAGGCCCCTGCACAGTCACCACTCCCTTTCACTTCACCGTCCAGTTGCAGTAGAAGTCTCTCCGCAGCTTAAAAATCATCACCCAGTCCCCAGTTTGGGGGATGCTCAGTAGACTTCTGTGGTTTGTTAAACCACCATGTTCCAGAATTTCATGCAACTGACATTTAACTCAGAAGAAACAATTTTTTTTCTAAAGTAAAGTGTTACTTAAGGAGGTCACAACTATTTGACAAAAACCAAATGTAGTCTACAGCCTGGACAAAGTGCTAGGGGAGAATAAGGTGAGCTGTGGTGCTGAGGCCCTTACATTTAATTCCTCAGTGCTAGCTCAGTCTGCTCAGGGTTCGGGCATTCACTAGCGGATGGGATCTAGGGAAGATGCATCCTAAAAATGTAATTATCACTTTAAATGTCATAGAATGGATACATTTTCTTTAAAAAGCCCCTTTCTTTGACAGATTCATACTAAAATACTTATAGACGAAGTGAGACGGGCCCTCAGATTTGTTTCCCAACAATGCATGTGTGAGGGGAAGGGGCTCCGCAAAGGTATAGAAGAAAAGTTGGCCACAAGTTATCAATGGTTGAATTTGGGGGATGGACATCTGCATGTTTATTATATTCTACTTTTTGCATGTTTTCAATCATAAAAAGTTAGAAATAATATATAATGATCACCCATAGAGGCATTAAGTTTTTGTGAACATGATTAGTCTCAGCACAGATAAATCATACGAGTTCATAGTAACATTCTTTCATGCCACCACTTTGTTCTGTCCCCTAGGTCTTTATTTAGCAAGCAATGCTGATACAAAGTATTAATGACTTTTCAAAGAGAAGCTCCAGGGAATTCAGCTTGATTTGTTGTGTGTGGAAGAATCGAGAATAAATCTGCCCGTGTTTCTAATGAAACCTTCCCTGCTGGGTCAGGATATCTACATGTTCAGATGCCAGAAAGAGAAAATGAAGTTCTAAAAGGAGAGGACAGAGTGTGGACAGAATTCAGTTTTTATTAGTCTCTATGAGCTCTGGAGTCAAATCCATGTCAATGGTGCTTATAAGATTTACCCAATTAAAATACAATGACATGTGACCTCACACATGTCAGAATAGCTGTCATCAATAAATCAACAAACAGCAGGTGTTGGTGAGGATGTGAAGAAAGGGGAACCCTTGTGCTCTGTTTGGTGGGAATGCAGATTGGTGCAGCTACTGTGGAAAGCAGTATGGTGTTAACTCAAAAAATTAAGAGTAGAACTGCTTTATGACCCAGCAATTCCACTTCTGGGAATTTATCTGAAGAAAACCAAAATACTAATTCGAAAGAATATATGCACCCCGATGTTTATTGCAGCGTTATTTATAATAGTCAAGATTTGGAAGCAGCCCAAGTGCCCAACAGTAGGTGAGTGGATAAAACAACTGGTACGTTTACATAATAGAATATTGCTCAGTCATAAAAAAGAAGGAAATCTTAGCTTTGCGGCAGCATGGATAGACCTGGAGAGCATCATGCCAAGTGAAATAAGCCACTCAGACAAAGACAAGTACCAGATGATTTCACTTATATGCAGGACCTAATGAACAAAATAAACTAACAAATAAAATAGGAACAGACTCATAGATGGAGAACAGACCTACAGCTGTCGGGGGTGGGGGTGGGTTGTGGGGCTGAGTAAGAAAAGAAAACAATACCTCACAGACACAGACAACACTATGGTGGTTACCAGAGGGGAAGAAGAGTTGGGGGAGTAAAAGAGAGTAAAGGGGGGGATAAGCAGTGACGGAAGGAGACTTGACTTGGGGTGGTGAACACACAATACAATACACAAATGATGTATTTTAGAATTATACACTTGAAACTTATGTAATTTTATCAACCAATGTCACCTTAATGAGTTCAATACAAAATAAAAGATATACTCAGAGTTTTTCCAAAATTCAAATGCTCTTCTTTTGCAAAATTCCTGAGTTCAATTAAAATTTCATCCAGCAAAACAACAGCATTCCAAACATACAGACTATTTTTGAAAAGAGTTGTCCTTTGCCTTACTTAGCTCAGTTCCCAGAATGAGCTGTGCTAATTTCCAACCTGGTTGGCAGCACTGGCTTAAATACAGCGTGGAAAGCGTTAGTGTTAGTCAGGCAAAACTTTAGGTGTAGGTAGAAAATTAGACAGGGAGATGGCTGTAGTTCTTTCCTTAACAATTAAGTAGGGAATTACAGCGTTATGTTGTATGCTCAGACTCTGGAGCCAGACTGCTGGATTGAGTCTCAACTTTCCCTCTTCCTGTGTGGCCTTGGGCCAGTCATGAAACCTTTTCGTGTCTCACCGGCCCCCAGCTCAGTCGTAGTGTTGGGGATTAACTAAGTTAATATTCATAAAGGATCTAGAACTGAATTAGCTCTTGCACTCATGAAGCTTATAGGAATAGATTAGTGGTCAGATGTCAATCCTAGAAAGTTAGCGCTGGGGAAAGGAGGGCCCCCAGGTGAGGCTAATGTGCAGCCAGGGATGAGAGCTGTGACTAGAACATTACCGAAATCTGTCCTTAGATATCTGACATCTGGATGGTACATTCTTCCCTCTCCACCCTTCTCCCAGCAGGTCTGCCCATCTGTTCCTACTATGTTAAAGCAAAGCAACACAAGCATACTATTAGCATGCTCATACCTAATATTTATGCCTGTGAAAACCTCGGATTTTTCTTTCCTAGCTTAAAAATAGTGATTCACTTTAAAAGGCCCTGTGTGAAAAGGCCAGCATTGCTAGGGGTTGAGGTGAAAGCAATTTGCATAAATCTGAAGCGTAGAAAAGAACCTGCACTGATCTGGTGTGCTTACTTTGGACAGTAACAATTTCCTGCCATCTAGTGGAGAATTCAAAGAATCAACTATGTCTTTATTTTTAGAAAATCAACATTATCACAAAGCTGTGACTTCTCAGCCTCCTGCGACCAAAAGGAAATGTTTTTCTGTTAGCAAGACAAGTTACCCACAAACTGTACCTCAAATATACCCTCCCATTTTATTGATTTCTTGACTTATTTTTAATGTAAAAAAATTCATTATGTTATTTCTCTTAACGTTGCCAAAAAAATTGTGAACCCGCAAAATATAAACGCAAGTGTGCCCAATTCCTGAAAGCTGGCACACTTACAGCCCTCGACACAGATGAGTGTGGTTACATTTGACTCTTTGAAAAATTTCTTCTTTGAACTGTTGGAAGCAGTCGTGTCCAAGGTTAAGAGCATGAACTGCAAAGCCAAACCTCCTGATTTAAAATTTGGGCTCTTCCTTTTCCTACCAGTGGAAACTTGGAGAACTTAGCCTCTTGTGCCTCAATTTCCCCACTTGATAAAGGTAAAACCTGCCTCATGGGGCTGCTGGAGGGACTAAATCTATGCAAAGCACTTAGTGTTCAATGCCATTATTATTTTTACCATTGTGGCTGTTTACCCACATATCAGTATTTACTAATTGTGAGGAAGAAGTTAAGAACTGGCTTGTACTAAGGCTCAAGTCAATTAAAAAAATTAAAAAGCCTCTATTTAGGCTTATTTTATACTCAGTATTATGGGAAATGCAGTTTGAATGAGACACTGTTTCTGAGTCAATGTTCTTATACACTAATAGAGGAGAATGAACTGTAATTCAGAGCAAATATAATGGGTGAGACCAGAGTTATAAACAAAGTGCAGAGAAAGGGGAAGGTGTTTCAAGCTGGAGAAATGGACTCATGAGTTATAATTTAAATAATGGATACATTTTTACTCAGATTAAATTGCATAGGTGGAGATGGTAGGGAGGTCTCTACCAGTAGGTATTTTAAGCAAGGCAATCAAGTTGGAAAAAAATCCAGGATTTTACTTACTTTGGATGCAATGAGTAACAAGATCTTGCTAAAGCATAAGATTTCTTCGTTCTTATTTTTTTTTTTTAAGATTTTATTTACTTTTATATTTAGAGAGGGAAAGGGAGGGAGAAAGAGGAGAGAAACATCAGTGTGTGGTTGCCTCTAGCCCACCCCCTACTGGGGATGTGGCCTGCAACCCAGGCATGTGCCCTGACTGGGAATCGACCTGGTGACCCTGTGGTTCACAGGCCAGCACTCAATCCACTAAGCCACACCAGCCAGGGCTGTTTCAGGATTCTTTTTTTTTTCCATTTTTTTAATTATATTTTATTGATTATGCTATTACAGTTGTCCCATTTGCCCCCCTTTATTCCCCTCTGCCCTGCACACCCCTTCCCACCCACATTCCCCCTCTTTAGTTCATGTCCATATATATATGGGTCATGGGTCATATATATAAGTTCTTTGGCTTCTACATTTCCTATACTATTCTTAACCTCCCTGTCTATCTTCTACCTGTCATTTATGCTTCTTATTCCCTGTACCTTTTCTCCCTCTCTCCCCACCCACTCCCCTGATGATAACCCTCTGTGTGATCTCCATTTCTCTGATTCCGTTCCTGTTCTAGTTGTTTGTTTAGTTTGTTTTTGTTTTTGTTTTAGGTTCAATTGTTAATAACTGTGAGTTTGTTGTCATTTTACTGTTCCTATTTTTGATCTTCTTTTTCTTAGATAAATCCCTTTAACATTTCATGTAACATTTCATGGCTTGGTGATGATGAACTCCTTGAACTTGACCTTATCTGGGAAGCACTTTATCTGCCCTTCCATTCTAAATGAAAGCTTTGCTGGATAGAGTATTCTTGGATGTAGGTCCTTGCCTTTCATGACTTGGAATACTTCTTGCCAGCCCCTTCTTGCCTACAAGGTTTCTTTTGAGAAATCAGCTGACAGTCTGATGGGCACTCCTTTGTAGGTTATTGTCTCCTTTTCTCTTGCTGCTTTGAGATTCTCTATCTTTCATCTTGGGTAATGTAATAATGATGTGCCTTGGTGTGTTCCTCCTTGGGTCCAACTTCTTTGGGACTCTCTGAGCTTCCTGGACTCCCTGGAAGTCTATTTCCTTTGCCAAATTGGGGAAATTCTCCTTCATTATTTGTTCAAATAAGTTTTCAATTTCTTTCTCTTCCTCTTCTCCTTCTGGCACCCTTATGATTTGGATGTTGGAACGTTTAAAGACATCCTGGAGGTTCCTAAGCCTCTCTTCATTTTTTTTTGAGTTCTTGTTTCTTCATTGTGTTCATTGATTTGAGTCCCGGTTTTCTTCCCATCACTGTTGGTGCCCTGTACATTTTCCTTCATTTCACTTAGTGTAGCCTTCATTTGTTCATCTAATTTATGACCAAATTCAACCAAGTCTGTGAGCATCCTGATTACCAGTGTTTTGAACTGTGCATCTGATATGTTGGCTATCTCTTTGTCGCTTAGTTGTATTTTTCTGGAGCTTTGATCTGTTCTTTCATTTGGGCCATTTTTGTTGTCTTGGCGAGCCTGTTATGTAGTAAGGGGCGTAGCCTTAGGTGTTCACCAGGGTGGGGCAACCACGTCGCTGCGTTGTGATGCTGTATGTGAGGGAGGGGTCCGAGAGGGAACAATGGCAGTTGCTCTGCTCTTGGCCAGTTTTTAGTCACTTCCCCCACTACCCACAGTCAAATTGTGCCCTTCTGGTGCTGATTCCCGGGTGAGTGGGCTTGTGCACACTCTAGGACCCTGTGGGTCTCTCCAACGAGCTCTCCTGTGAAGCTGGGAATTTCTCTTGCTGCCGCCTCAACCCCCACAGGTGTTTTCAATCAGAGGCTTTGAGGCTTTATTTCCCCGCCTGGAGCCTTGGGTTTCGTAGTCTGTCTCGCTCCCCAATTGTTTCTCCCAGTTTATCTGCACGTGGGTGTGGGACGGCCCGATCCGCCAGCCGCCGCCCTGCCCTGAGTCCTCTCCACTCGGCTGCCCATCTCCGCCCCTCCTACTGTTCTGTGTGAGTGTTTCTTCTTTAACTCCTTGGTTGTTGGACTTCCATACAGTTCAATTTTAGGTCAGTTCTAGTTGTTTTTTGTTTTAAAATTTGTTGTCCTTTTTTTGGTTGTGCGAGGAGGCCCAGTGTGTCTACCTATACCTCCATCTTGGCCGGAAGTCAGATTTCTTCATTCTTTCACTGAATACTTATCTAAGCATCTGCTCTGTGCCCCGCTGTGTTCTAGGCAGTACATATATAATGGTGAGTAGAACAGACAAAAACTATTCTCATGGACATGTATTCCAGTGCAGGAGGAACACGGAGAGAGATGACCTGGAAGAGAGGAAGGGGCTAGATTTTGGAGGGGGCTAATGGAGAGCCAGCAAAGGCTGCTCAGTCAGACGGGGCCATGGTGAGGCACCACTCATGAAAGATGTATCTGGTGGAGGAAGGGCAAAGATTAGGTTTGAGGATCCGAGGCCCTGGAGGCACAGAAACATTTTAATAGGAGGCAATCTAAAGGATCCAGGTGAGAGGTAATGAAGCCTTAAAGTGTGGAAGGGAAAAGGAGAAAACAGACTTAAAACACTTCCAACAGGTGTACAGCAGGGCTCGGTCCCAGCAGGAAGTGGGCGTGTGGGAAAGGATGGGAAATGATGCCACCAGGCTTGCTGCAGGGACAAGAGACACTGTGCGCCCAGTGTATTGTCAGCTTAGCTGGCAGCAGAGACTCTGGGGTCACACCCACCTGTATGGCAATGAGTCAAAGCGATCACTTTACCTCTTTAAACCTCAATTTCCTCATTAGTCCAATGAAGTACCACTTTATTAGATTGTTGTGGAAAACAAGGATAAGTGCTACTTCATACATTATGGGGGATGTGGTGAGCTTTCAAACCGTGAGGCTGGGTTTGAGGCTGTCTTGGGGAATGTGAAGAGGGTGCGGCAGAGTCACCTGCACCCGCTGCACTTAGAGGCAGATGTACTTGCAGGGGAGGTTGCTCCCACCTTAAGGTTGGCAATTCTTCACAAAGGAGGTAATTAGATGTGAATTGTCAACAATTATTTCACATTAGAAAATGAACTACAGATTGCCCGTTATAAAAATAGTCATGGGGATATAAAACACAGCATAAGGAATATAGTCAATAATACTGTAATAACTATGTATGTAGTCAGATGGGTACTAGACTTATAGGAATGATCACTTTGTAAGGTATATAAGTGTCTAATCACTGAGTCGCACACCTAAACCAATATAATATTGTATGCTCACTGCAATTGCAAACTAAATTGTAAAAAATTTAAAAAAGAAAATGAACCACAAATTAAAGAGCCATATTTTGCATTTGGGAATCAAAATAGTTGTACATTTTGATATTATTCCCCTGATAAACTGGCCAAGGCTTCATTTCAGCAGCTAGAAAAATACTTTTTGTGAGGAATAAACAGAGATTTCATGAAAAACCTAAGAATGTGAATTAGACTAAAAAGTAACCAGAGCGTTTCATTTCCCCCAGTCTCAGGCCCCGTCTCTGACCGTGTGCTAGCTGTAGACTTTTATCATCCCGTCCCAAGAAGCCACACACAGAGTTTAGAATGGAGGCATCAGGCAGCAGATTCATGGGTGCTGGTTAAAAACCAGGCAATATGGATCAAGAAATGTGCCTAGATGCGTACTTTCCGGAATTCCATCCAAAGTAATTATGTGAACAGTCTGAATTATGTCCAGAGGGAAATAATGCAAATTAAGGGAAAGGGATCACTGAAAGAAGAGAGGTAAAATTGTCAAGAAATGGGGAAGCTTAATAAGGAGGAACATGAGACACGCTGTACCCTGGGAGGCTGAGGCAGCCCAGGGATGCTGTTCTGGTGCGATAAGGGAATGTAAGATGCCCAAAGCTGCACATTCTCAGCAATTGGTTAAAGGAAAATTGTCTGCATTTTTGAGTGACAGGGAGGATGCATTTTGCGGTTTAAGTAAAGTAAGTACAACTACATTTCTAGCTATAAGTACACGATACAAAATTTATTGGCTAGGTTGACTTCAAGTGGAGCAGGCACATTTGAGATAGTCTGGCTTAAGGCCATAAGGGCTGTGAGTGCATGCAAAAACCTAGGTTGGGGGTCCAAGAAGAGGAAACCTCAGAACAGGCAGTTATTCTCCAGAGAACCTGAAAATAAGTGTCTTGGGGCACCCATGTGAATGCTGATTGAGAGAAGAACACTGTATAGGTTAGGAGTCTATGGACAGAGGAAACAGTGATATAAAATTGAAAAATTCAAAGCAGATGCTTGAAGAGGCAGGTGTTAATTTAGAGTCTAGCTGCTTCTCACAAGGGCAACTCCATCTAACATGATCAAGGTGAGGAGCAAAAGGGATTTCCATATTCATCATGGTTATTGCCAATCAACATAGGGGAATATTATCATAGCAATGATACTTTCACAACTAGAATTAAATTCAGCAAGTATTTATTGGTTGTCTACCAAGTGCCAGACATTTTGGTAGGAACTGGATTTACAAACAATGAGATACATGATGATGTAGGGGTGGAGTGGGGCTGGGAAGATGGGTGAAGATAATTGACATTTAATAACTTTTTAAAAAGTTAGATATGTTCTAGGTAAATTTGAGGCAAATTGCTTTTTTATTTAGTGTTCATAGCAGTTTTTTGAAATTTATGTTGTAGACCCCAGTTAAAGGTTGGAAAACTGAGGATCAGGTAGGGCCTCCTATTCCTAACTTGGGTATAAATCCATTTGTTTAAACTGCTCATAGAATTGTAAAATAAGTTAAAAAAAATCAAATGTTTTCTAAGTGATATTAGTAAAGATTTCACACAGGAGCTAACTTTGATTAAAATTTCACAGGCAGATAAGAGAAAAATCTTAGTTACAGAAAAAGTAAAAAGGATAGTATTTTGGGGAATCAAAAAAAAGTTTGCAAGGGAAAATTTTAAAATTGTGGCTTTTATCACTATAACAGAATTTTTATATAAGGGATTGGGGAGAGGGAAGAACCAAGATAGATTTTTTTTTTAAAACAACTTTGCAAGACTCACTTTACATATCGTATAACTAATTTTAATTATACAATTCAATGATTTTTAGTTATTTTACCTAGTCATGCAACTACCAGTTTTAGAGAAATTTCACCCCTCCCCCATGAAGACCCCTCATGCCCATTTACAATGAATCCCCATTCCCGGGAAGCCACAGATCTTTCTATCTCCGTACATGGGCCTCTTTGGAATGTGTCATGTAAATGAAATTATACAAGATGCGGCCTTTTTCTGGCTTTTTTCACTTAGCATGTTTTTAAAGTTCTTCCATGCTGTGGCACATAGCAATGCTTGATTCTTTTCTGATTGAGTTGTATTCCATTGTATGGCTCTACTAAGTTTTGTTATCTGTCCGTCGATTGAATACTTGTTCTCTTTTTGGGCAATTATGGATAATGCCAACATGAACACTTAGGTAGACGTATGTCTTCATTTCACTCGGGTAGATACGTATCTAGGAGTAGAAATCCTAGGTTGCATAGTTGTTTTATGTTTAACTTTGTGAGAAACTGCCAGACTGTTTTCTAAAGTGGGCACCTCAAGCCAGCAATGGGCTAGGGTTGCTCTTTCTCTTATTCCCTAACAGCGCTTGTTATTGTCCGCCTTGTATGTTATAGCCGTTAGAGTGGGTGTGCAGTGCTACCTTGTGCTTTTAATTTGCATTTTTCTAATAGCGGATGGTGTTGAGCATCTTTTTATATGCCCAAGACATAGATTCTAAAGGCTCTTTTTGGATAATGCATTAACTAAGATGGGGAACATCAGAAGGTAAGTGGAATTTGTAAGGAAGATAAGAAAGCTGTGGGCTGTCCACATTGTATGGAGTTATTCCTGGCCAGAGGACAGAGAGAAACTTGATTCTGGAACGTTGGAAAGGATTTAAAGCAGGGTACATAGATTTGGAATCAGCTACACAGAAAAGGCAGTGGAAATCATTTAACTAGATGAGTTTACTGGCAGAAAAAATGTAGAGCAAGAAGCTTGAGGAGAGAATAGTTAGCAATATCTGTTTCAGAGAAATGTGTAGAAGATGGTTTACCAGTGAGCTTTAGGAGACATAAGAGAGACTGCTGTTATGGATGCTGTTGGTAGAAAGTGTTTTGTTTTATTAATGTTAATATTTTATTGTATTTTTTGCAGAGTTTTTCTTAACACATTAATAAATTTAGCCACATTGGATAATATACATATTGTTTCACGGTGTTATATTTCCACTCAATGTTATGTCATTTATATTTTTTTCATGTCACTAAATAGTCTTAAATTTTTTAAATGGCTGCTTTTAGAGTATTCCACTATAAATAGGTACTAGAATTAATTTATTCTTTTATTTTGAAACTTTAAGTTGGTTTCTTGTTAGGGGCTATTTTTTAAACACTACTGCAATAAACATTGTAGTACCGAAATATTTGTATAGCTCACCAGTAATTTTCCCAGTTTAAATTCTTAGAAATTGGAATTTCTTGGTCCAAGTATATAAAAAAATTAAGGCTCTCAGATTGCCTTCCAGAAATACTTTTCTTTCCCCAGCAGTGTGCGAAAAGGGTGAGCCAAAGGGACTGAAAGTGAGAAACTTTACAAACATAGGAAAAATATTGAACACTACTTACTGTTTGCAAGGACTTGTTTTAGCATCATTCTGAACACCACCTGATGGCAACCACCTGTGAGCACTTTAAAATTATTTTATTTTTAACAATAAAAGTTACATATATTTAAGGTGTACAACACGGTAATTTGATATACATGTGCATCGTGAAATGATCACAATCAGATTTTGAAAGAACAAGGGAAGGCCAACAATAGAAAATAGGCCCCCACAGCATAAGTGGTTGAAGATGGTGGACTTTGGTGACTGCATGTCCCTCGGAGGTGTCTGAAAATGAATTTCCCTTGAGGTGACAGATACCAAGTTGTAATTCTTAAATCCAGAATTTTATCAAATGTTTCTCTTTTGTCCATTTATTTTGCATCCTTTGAATAACCTTGTAGTTTTGAAAGTTTTTTACTCTGCAGGGAAAAAGTTTTTAAAAATCAATTTTATTTTCTATTTTTTTCAGGAATGTCAGTTTTTTAAAAATCACTGCTCTTTTTTCATCTCTTTTTTCTTTATCCATCCTCCATCAAGTATTTTTTGTTTGAGGGCTTGGGTTGGAATTCTTGATAAACAGTTTCATAAATGATGCTACACAGACAAATCAGGGATAGTTTGTCATTTGTATAAAGAGTAAGCCTTTGGAATTCAGTGTGTGAACTTTCATAAATATCGTCTTTGATTTCTGTTTTTGTGTGTGGTGGGAATCATATTTAATGCCACTGTTTGAGTCATTGAAGGGATGTCTGTTGAGCTCAATGTTTCTCATTCAGAGAACCCTTTATGGACATCTACTTTGTAAGTTTACCATTCGTGGGAAAATATTTGACCCACATACTCTCTGCTTCTTTGTGACATGGATCATAATTCTATCACAGTGAGCTGTTCCCCTTCTCAACTACAGAGAAATATAACCCAGCTATTCCAAATACACATAAATCCTGTTCTTTCTCTTATAGGCTCACACTTGAGCCTGAATCTTTTCTGTTTCTTTCTCCTCTGTTTTGATTCCCAAATGAGAAATGTTTTCCCCAACCCCATTTTTAATAGGATATCTGGCCCTAAAGCCAGATCTGGGAAAACTCTGACTGTTCATAACTCTGAAAAAGAACTTCTATAATTCTTTTGGGATGATGCCTTTTTAAGGAACATCTAGGAAGACACATGAATGACTGAGTGGATGGACTCATTTCTTAAGTTGTCTTCAACTGGATGTTTCAGCTCCTGGTATCCTTGCTTTGTTACGTTGGGATAACAAAATCCACATACAGTAACTTTGGAGAAATTGTAAGATCGATCTATATTGTGACATTTTCCCCAAGTCTTGATAGAGCTCCTTTATCTCTCCCTGGAAAGAGGATCTCAAAGTTCCTCAAATACTTCTTTACGGTTATCCCAGCCTGCTCTTGAAATGTTTCTGGCAGAATAATGATCTAAAAGCCTGATGCTTCTGGGGGAAGGTGTTCAGGATAAAAGTAATATCTTAGCAAGTATAATTTCTACTGATTTTCTGACTCTCTCATTGAAGAAACACAATTCCAAAGCATAAAATTTACCATTTGAGTACCCATTGGAATTTCATTATATTTCAAAGCCATGTGACTTTTTAAGTGAACTAGAAATGTTTGGTGAGATATATTCTACCAAATATTTCTTTGTGAGACATGTTCTGACATTCAATGAATTCCTAGTCTAATACAACTCTGGAGAGAACCTAACTAGTGTAGATTAGCTAAGTTTCATGAAGGCTTGTGTTACAAACTCAAATTTTGCTTTAGATAAAATAAAAAGACTTTTAGCAGTTCCTCCAATGTAGAAATAATAAGAAACTTAACAGACTTTCTCAGTCAAAAATGGAAAATTCAATTGAAGTGAATTACTTGTGATACAATATACTTAGAATCAGAAAAATGATAATTAGAAGTAAAACAATTCTCAGCTTAGGATATTTTAAAAAGTTGATCACTGTAAGAAAAAGCACAGATGTGGTTCACAGGAAAGGCATTAATGGTTGGGTCAGACAGAGTTTAGTTATGTCATTTTTTTAATTAATGCCTTGAAATTGTATCTGAACGGATAGTTAATTTGGGTGTTGTAAAAGTGGGTAGAGCAGAAAGATAAAAGTCATCACACGCCCTATGTAAGAAGTAGAAACACTACAAAGTTATTCATATCTATTCTGTGTACTACACAGTTAATGTAAAAACTAAGGAACTAAAAATAATGTGAGAAATATGTACTATGCAAATTTATTTAGCATAAAAATGATTGAAAACCATGATTTGTAAATTAAGTAAAAACTGTATTATTGCAATAATAAATATCTATCTATAAATGTATTTGAGAAGAATTTATGTGATCTATTGAATATATCTAAAACATACTATAACAATCATTTTTAATTTAAAATATGATTATTAACATACCAGGTAGATTAAAAAGTACATGTTACTTAAAAATGGTTCACAAACATCAGACATATTTTGGGGTTGATTTTTCATTTGCGGTACAGCATACAACAGAAGTGTTCTTTGTATAGTTATATTGACTATGTATGTTTGGAACTCATGGTGGTAGCATTATCGCACTTCATTTAACCAATGGATCTGGATTGTTTCACGGTCCATTGGTGAAGTGAAAACTGAGCCCTTGGGCATCCTGCCTGTTAGCAAGGAAGCAGACATTCCTTTCTGCATTTTTGTCATCTCTAATCACAACATGACAACATGAAATATTTTGATTTGTTGTCTTATAGATATAAACTCTTATTACTTATTAATACTTACTATTTTTCTCTTTTCACTAATATCGCTACTAACCACACACATTAGGAGGCCTAGACTTTGGACCTGGCCCACTTCAGTTCTAGGCTGCACAGAACCTTAGGCATGATCTCCTCAAACACTGTTGCCTTGCTTTTTCCCCTCTACTTAAGAATAGTTGGTGACTTTGTATTGCACCTTATGTTAAATCTAAGCCTTTTATAAAACTTAAGGGAGAGTTAGCGTTCTCCTTTCATCTGACCCTTTCTCTTTCAGCAACGTCATTTCTTCTTGCTCTTTTGTGCAGTTTCTGTTGTGCCCAGGCCATCTGGTTGTTTTTAGCACAGGACTTGCTTCTGCTTCCTGCCTGTGCAGATGGTGCTCTTTGAATCCGTGGGAGCCCCCTGCTTCTCCAGGACATCAATTCCATCTTTAAATGGGCCCATTAGAAAGCTTTTTCCTTGACTGACCCGAAAGCAATTATAGTGTAAGGTCTGTGACACTTTTTACAAGCTGTGGGAAAGGATCTGTTTATCTGACATTCCCACATTTCCAAAGCCTGGCTGCACCTCTTCCCCTCAGCACCGCCACCACTCATGCCTGATCACACCCCCTACACACAGCAAAATGCCCCCATATCAATTGTTTAACTAAGAAAACATTACATTTTGTATGTTCGTATATAACTGGTCAACTGAGACAATGTTACATGTTGTGTGTCTATCCAGCCTTAGAATGACTTGGCTTTCCAAATATGTAATGCATTATTGTTTTCTAGGTCATAGAAAAATTGGCATATTTAGTTCCTTGTTATGTGAAATTTCAAACAAATTGGGAAAAAATTGAGAGTTGTTCCTACATTTTGTAAAATGAATGTGAAAAAAAGATCTTGGCATTGTTAATACAAAAAAAAGAAAGACAATTACTATTTTCAAATAACTTATGTAGCCGGACCTTTCATTAGTATCTCTAAATTGTTAGCATCTCCAAATGTCCTTGCATTTTTAAACCATTTCAAAAATTGTGTTTCCATAACAATTTTAATGGGATCCCCTGTGATGCTATTTTAATCATGGTAATCAGCCACAACATATAATTAGATTTCAATCAGAAACTTTAATGCTGTGTTATAATCTGAGAGTAGATACATAAAAATGTTATGTCTTTGCGAGTTTCTTCTCCTGACCTCCCTCTACCCTGCTCGCTCTTCTCCTGACCTCCCTCTACCCTGCTCGCTCTTCTCCTGACCTCCCTCTACCCCGCTCACTCGAGTGGTCTTCAAAAGGGAGCAGAGGTTGCTTCCTGTTTGACCCACGCAATGTGAAAAATATTGCCCAGGGGCAGCTAGACTTTCACTAAGGCTATTACTTCTCATGTGACCAATACAATGGACTTATTTGCAGAACGGCTGCTTTGGGTTGCGAGTGCACCTCTGGGGCGCGGTTGGCATGGGAGGGGAGGGTGCGCAGGTGGCACAGGCGGGAAGGTGGGAGGGCTCACTTACAGCCCACGCGGATCTACTCTGCTGCTTTCTGGGGCCTGAATTACCAGCTGTGAATGATCCTTTTTCAGTTCTTATTATTACTAGCTATCTTTAAAGCCCTCTTTTATGTTCTTCCATTAATCATCAATGTAATTTTAGAAGTCAGAATGCATGAGGCTCAGAGCTAATTATGCATTCTATTATGCCTTTAGATATCTGGATGAAAGTCATGTTCTAACACTCAATCCCTTCCCTAAAACTCATTTCCACAAGTGATGATTTAATGATCTATTTACTTTAAAGGTTTGCCTTTGGGGACAATGCTTGTGCTGGGTAGCTCATGTGAAAGAATAGACATTTTCTTTCATGAAAGACAGTAAGTCTTTAGAAAAATCATGAGGGCTTTGAAAGCTCATTTAATACAAAACGTGTTGAAACCTGTGTTTTGACCATCCCCAGACAGGGAAGACCCGCTATACCTCTAGTATATGAGATCCACAGCCCCTACAACCCTGAGACTCCATTGATTGAGGCGGGGAACCAGCCAGCTGTGGAAGCAGTGCAGATGAGGGCAATTGCTGTTTTGGTGTTCCAAGTCAGTGTGTGTGAGTAATAAAAGAAAGGTAAAATGACAGAATTCCTATATGTGACGATTGCTTATCAGTGTTCCCTGGTCACTGTGGTCCTACTGTTCACATCACATTACGTAAAACTGGCCTGGTAGGGATGCAAACCTATGCCTTTAATTTGATCCCTTAATTTTGTTTTTACCCTGCACCTTTGAGAAACATCTGTCTTCAGTAATAACATCCAAGACTTCTTTGTATTGGTCATATACCTGATTATAATAGAGAGATAATGTCTTATGTTTCCAACAGCAGAGTGCAGTATTTTGCAAGGAGAGGTGCCTTTGTGAATTAGTATATATTCCTTTCTATTAAACGGTGCTTTTTTGTGTTCTTATAATACAGTTCAATCAGAACATTTGCCAAACCCATCTGTTATGAACTCTACATTAATATTTTCTAAAACTTAAGTCACAAATATGACTTCAACCAAGTTCTGGATTTAGTGAGAACAAAAGCAAGGTGGATTTTAGGTAGGGAAGGACCGTTTCCTTCTAGATGTCAGTCTCCACCCCAGAGCCGCATTTGCGGCAGAAGATCTCCTTGTTCTGGGTTAGGAAGCCTTCCCCCACCAAGGAGACTGAGCACCTCCCGCAGTTAAAGCATTCGCTGTGCCACTGGCGGTCCTGAAAGCAGATGAACTTGGCACCCTTGAGACCTGTAAAGGAATTGGAAAAGAAAGAATAATCTCTTTTTTCAATGAATAGATTGAGCATTCTATCAGGAACTCTTTTAGGAGCTGGAGACACAGCAGGACCACACTGAGGCAAGTGACTGAAGAAAGAACGCTGCCCCGGTGGCTTTGTGTCCATCTGGGAATGTCACCCATGAGCAAGTTCCACCGTTGAGATCCAGTCTGATTCCCAGTGAAATTTTTCCATAATTTCACAAGTGGGTAGAATTTGGATATGAAAAACACACGTTTTTGGAAACAGATAAGGACTGCTAAGATGGATGAGGCAGTGCAGCACAGTGAGGACAGATGCCGAAGTACAGGTACCTTCGTTCTTTCTCTCTCTGCGTTCTGCTTTCTGAGAGGCAGCGTTAGGGAAAAACAAAATACATGTGTACTTCCTAGCCTCACATCTGATGTTTTGATGGCATTTAGTTCTCTTCCCTCCCTTCTTTTTCCATGTTTAAATTTTACTTAGAATAAAGTCCCATGGTCATAGTGTGGTTTGGGACACAATTTTCAAAAGCCCCAAATAGAGAATTTCATCCAGATTATCACACAGGTAGCCTAAACTGACCTTATCACTTTGCCCAGAGACAACTCCAGCTCAGGCTTGCAGCAAAGGTCTGAATCTGATCGCTCTGAGACCTTGCAGTCCAATGATTAGTTTCTAAGAAGTGCTTTGTCAGCCTCCACCATTGGGCCTCACCTGAGCCACAGCATTTCTGAGAAAGGTAGCATTTGAGTCTCAGTGAGACACTGTCTCTATTATCTTTCATATGAATTCAGGGTACAGTTCAAGGAATTGATTGTGAGGAGTTGTAGAAAAGCAGAAATGTCTGGGACCTGGGAAGGGCTGGGGGTGCCCTAAGTTTGGGTTGGGGTCTTTACTCATTTGCCAAGTTTTCTCTAAGGTCACTTAGAGAAAACCCTCTTGTCAGCCATAGAGTGAAGTTAAAATAATTCATGTGCTGATTTCCATAGAATTTCCAAATATTCCATTTTGGGATGGTGAGGCAGAGAGTGAATAAGCATTTTATTTCAGATAAACTCTCCTTAATTTATTATAATGAATTTTTATTTCCATCCTAGAAACATTATTTGATGTCTTTACATATAATTTACCAGGTTGTAGATATATTTATATCAAATTTCTATGCTTTCTTTGATTAAATTTATAGCATGCTATTTATGATGCTATCATCAGTTTCTAATAAATCAATAATAAACCAATTAACTCTTTTAACATTATTCAAAATATTAATAAGCTGACTGCAAGAATAATGTTCTCTGTATATGTAAATTATCTCTTCATATGTTCATTAAATTAATGATTACACATCTAGCATTTTGATGCTCATGAGTTTTTCTTGAGTTTATTAGTCATCCTTCACAAGTGTTAAATATAAAAACAATTCTTCTAGAATTTTACAAAGAGGGAGAGAAACTGAAGCATCTGGTAGCAGGAATTTAAGAAAGGCCTGGCTCAACATATAGTGTTTATAGTATTTTTCAATTTTAGATATGCCTCCCCCCTTAGGTTGGGAGGGTCATTGGCAGTAAGAATGTTATCCAGGAAACGGATCTCTAGTACCTGTTTTTATCTGGCTTAATATATTCCTGAAAATCCAGTAGAATGAGAGCTAACATTTACTGAGCACTTGAAAATGAGCCCATCAATATTCTAAACCTTTTACCTCCTATTACTTCATACAGCTCTCACCTCACCTTCATGTGGTAGGTGGTATCACCAACCCCACTTTGCACACAAAAATTGACGGGGAGGTTCGACCACTTGCCCAGATCCCCCAGCTGGCAAGTGGCAGATCTGAATTTATTCCTAGGCTGTCTGGTTTCAGAGCCTGTGCTCTTAACTCCACCAAATTAGGCCTGAATTTATCTTTTGTAAAAAACGTAACCTAAAACATTAGCATCCCTTTCTGAAGAAGTCGTAATATTTGAAACTCCTTGAGTCAAAATGAACAGAAATGAAAGAAGGCTCAGATGTGATCCTGTTCAACTTCTCATTTTGAAAATGAGGCACGTGAGGGCCTCGGGTGTCATTGTTACACTCTAGGCGGCAGCGGGGCAAGACTGAGGCAATTCAATCCCTCGTCCAGGGTACTGCTTACTACCTCAGGCTGTGCCCTGCACCCCAGAAATGTTGAGAGTTAGTCTCATGTCAGAGGAGGAGAAAAAATACATAGTTTTACCTTGAGTTTGTTCAGATGACTCAAATTCATTGTGAGGGGTTAAAAAAGTATATCTTACGACTTACAGATTTAGTTAATATAAAGTAGTATTTTGAAAACATCCTAACCTAGTTCCTTAGGGTCCCATATTATTTGCGTGGATATGACACTTTCAAAAGATACATATATGGCATTATAAGAATTTCCTGTGGTACATCAGCTAAAACGGCTGTTTTAAAGAGGCACTGCTGTGGGACTTACATATAAGTTTAAGAATTTGATCAAAAATACTAGAGTTTGAAGTTTTGCTGGCGTTTTAGTCTCTGGTATCTCTCAGTTACAGAGCCAAAAATGATTAAGGTAATTATCAAAAGACTGATTATTCTAAATTAAACACATAATCTTGCATTTGGATTACTGTTGGGTCAAATCTCTAGTTCCTGATCATCCCTATGTTACGTGCAGAACAATGTGGTTTTGCTGTCATCTGAACCTCAGAAAGCTGGGCTCACTGACTGATCTGCAACCATCCATGAAAAAAAAATTCTTAAGCACATGAATCTGTTATATATCAGAATTGAAACTCATCAAGTTCAGGGCTTATGTAGGTTCTTTGCAGATGAGTATTTGCCATTTCAGTCCCCAGAAAATTTTCAAATCCTTTTTGAATCATTTAGTTTTCTCATTTCCTCATGGAAGTCCTCCCCCCATCTTTTTTGTGACTAATTCAAGAAAAGTGTCCTAGAATAAGGTGACTGAGCCTGTTGGGTTGTGATTGCAGATCCTACCACGTAGGTTTGGGAGGTTCAGGTACTATTGCATTTCTGTATCCCCTATTTTCTAGATAAAATCAGTGGAAACAGTGGCTTATTCTCTTGACTGCAGGAGTTGCAGATGTAGAAAGGGCAGGAGGTAGAGTGGAGTCCAAGCTTTGCAGCCTAAGCTTTGGAGAGTTCAAGCTTGGGAGCCTGATTGTACAGAATTGCCAAAGCAAGTCCTTGAAAGGGCTGAAAGGTGATGTAGGTGGGTGATGAAAACAAGGTGTGAGGAACAGACTGGATACCCCTTACACAATGGGACAGCCACTTAGCTCCATGACACAGTGACCTGGCTCCGGAAAGTAAGGGCAATCTGCTCACTCTGATAGGATTTTACATTACATTATACTCTTTCTAAACATGTGCAGGCCAAACAAAACATGGCTGTTGGCCAGAAGCAGCCCGCAGGCCACTGTTAGATTCTGAAAAACATGGTGCCCCATGTAGACAAATAGCACAGTGTTCTGTGTACCCAGGTAACTCTGTCTCCTCTTGCAAGTCAGTGGAAGCCTGCCAAGCTGGGTCTGCAGCAAAACTGTTCTTTACAGATTCATGAAGATTCAACTTTCTTTTTGTGGTACACTTAAAGATGTAGGAGAAGGGGAGGGATGTAATAGTCTGAATGTTACATGAACTGAAATAGAAAATATAATCTTGGAATCCTAGGAATGGGGAGTTCTCCCACATTATTCAGTGACTATAAATTGTCTAAAAGAATAGCTGCTGGGTTTCTCACGGGCCCAGCAGCTCTTCTACTGTAGCAGAAGCATTTTAGAAGGGTCCCGAAGGAAAACACAATGCGTTTTTTTACCTTGAAAATCTACTTAACACAGTGATTTACCGTTTATGTTATTTACAAATCATGTTGCAAGTACTTTGTTTCTTCAGCAGAAGGCTACCTTGTCTTACTTAATCTATTCATAACTAAAACTTATGGCAAAGGAAAAGAGAGTAAAGAGAATATATTTGTTAGAGGCATATTAAAATGAAGTTTAATTAATTCTTAACCTATTTATTCTAATTAGTACAGCTTTGGGTTTTCATACAATACCTACATTTAATTAAAACTTTTTCCACTTTAAGTCCCCTTCATCATTGTTTGGAATTAGGTAGGATTTTGATTTCCAAGTATCTCTCCCTCTCACTCAAATCCTTAAAAGTTTTGGCTCAGATTAGGCTTCCTCATGAAGGTCTTCTCTGACCTCTCAGTTCATCCTGTTCTCCTCTTCCCCTGAACAATTACTTATAATTGAGTGTCAGTATCATTAGGTTTAGCATTAATTACTCTCTAGAGAATGTAGCGACCCTAATTATACTCTATACTTATCTTGAGTGGCCTGTGTAATATTTGTATTTACACGTTCTGTGTTTATCCCAAAAAGAAACATAAGGAAAAGCTTACCCATTTTTTATCTTGCATTGTTGAAATGAACTATATAGCGTTGACATAGCCATAGCTGTCTTGTGGGGGGACTGTATTAAACTAAAGAACTCACCGGTAATGGGTTTGGTGCAGGCCACACACTTTTTGGCATAAAGGTGGTCGTAGCAGTCCAGGCAGAATGGATAACCATCTCTGGACATGAACTCTTCTTCACAGAGCTCTTTCCTACAGCCGCTACACAGGAAACACTCTTTGTGCCATGGCTGGTCACGAAATGTTATTCCACCTGAAGTTATCACCTGCCAAAGGATCACAGAAAAGGCAGTAACTGTGGGAGCCGTGCTGTGATTCTATTCTACGTCCACAAATGGTTCTTTGGGCTCCTTGACCACTCTGTGTCAGGCTGTCCTTTTCCTATGACTTTTTTGAATGGCTATGGGAAGTAAGAAGCTACAGGGATTAAATGGAGCTGGTGATAAATGTCCTAATTTTTTCTCCCATAATGGAACAGAAAAGAAGAGGGCCTTAATGGGTTCCAAAAAACAAAAAAGAAAGTTGGCTGCGGCTTCCTTTGCTCGTCTATGACTTTGCTGTGGTCTTCCAAGATCTGCCGTTAGAACCAAGATATTTTCTATCCTGTATTCCATGTTTACCTTTTAAGGATGCTGAAAACAAACAAGCAAAAAAAAAAAAGCTTTTTATTCCCCCTTGAAGGTTTTACTCCAGGTTCCACAATGTCCAGCAGTAACAAACTTGAATGGAATTGATAAGCACCATTGTCTGCTAATTATGACTGAAACTTAAGTGTGTTTTTAGTCCTCAGATAAGGAATGACCTCTAACTATTCTCAACATCTTTACACAGTAGGGATTATTATCTTTACCCCTTAAGCAATGAGCAACTACTTGGGGTTAGAGTGGGTGTCACTTGCCAGGGTTACACAGAATTGGCCTTCAAAGCTGCACGATCCGACTCCACAGCCTGTGTGCCTAAACATTAGGACAATACTGAGGCAAGACAACTTTGCAATGGTAAGCAGTTAAGTCCTCGTTGAATGAATAAATGAATGAACACCTCACAGGAGGAAAGAGTGTTCGGAAAGCAATTCCAGGATTGTGTCTAGTGCAAAAGGAGTCCTGTGGGCAACTGTGTGAGTTTTCCGCTTCAGGTAAGGAGCCCTGGGTGGACGTTCAGCCTCAGTGCGCAGTGTGCTATCCTTCTGTCAGAGATGGTTAGTGTTCTGCCATAATACGTTTTTTGAAACCAGTTTAATCTATGTCTTTTACTTTTTAAAATGCAGAGACATCTTTATTTAGAATCACATGGGTGAATACTGGACGACTCTTCTTGCGGAACAATTCTTAAGTCACAGCCCCTTTCAGAACCACGGCTATTGACCTGCAGTAGCTGTGGAACTTGGGGTGTGTTTATGTCTTAGAATGACTGACACAATGTTGTATCTGAGATGGCTCTGGTAATCTTCGCATTTAAACTAACTAGATGCAAAAACGTAGAGCCTATTCCAGGTCATCAATCATATCACTGACAAATTTAAAAAATGTTATTTGTCTGTGACAGAGGGTTTTTAAACAATTATTTTAAAGACATTTTAAAGTCTAACAACAAATATCTAAAAAATTAAAGGTATTTGAAAGAAAATTTATTTTTCCTAAAGGAAAGAAAAACTATACCGACCAAGTAAATGAGAAACATAATGGTATGCATGAACGTGAGCAACTTAAAATACTCCCTGCTGCCTTCAAATGCCTTACAGCAGGCCCAGGAGAGTTCAGAGTCCCTTCATGTTTTTGGTCAAATGATTAGCAGGCAATGCTTAGAAGACTCAAACTTGAAAAAATGTGTTTATAGCAAAATAAAATGATATATACCACGAAGACTTTTTAATCAAGGAGAAGACAGTCTGGAACATTAGAAGTAGTTTGCTTGTGTTCCTTCAGATAGAATCCCAGAAGTGGGGTCACTGGGTCAAAAAGCATGTCCATTTTTAATTTTTGAGGTATCTCCATACTGCTTTCCACAGTGGCTACATCAATCTGCATTCGCACCAACAGTGCAAAAGGGTCTGTCTCTCTACATCCTCACTAGCACTTTCGTTTGTTGAATTATTGGTAGCCATTCTGATAGGTGTGAGATGATATCTCATTGTGGTTTTAATTTGCATTTCTCTGATGACTAGGGATGTTGAGCATCCTTTCATATGTTTATTGGTCATCTGTATGTCCTCTTTGGATAAATGTCTATTTCGAACACTAATTCGAAAGAACATAAGCACCTTTATGTTTATTGCAAGGTTATTTACAATCGCCAAGACATGAAAGCATCCCAAGTGTCCATCAGTAGATGAGTGGATAAAACAACTATGGGACATTTACACAATAAAATACTACTCAGCTGTAAAAAAAGAAGAAAGTTTTACCCTTTTCGACAGTGTGGATGGACCTGGAGAACTTTTGCTAAGTTTAGAAATAAGCCAGTCAGAGAAAGACAAATACCATATGGTTTCACTCATATGTGGAATCCAATGAACAAACTGAACTAACAAGGACAATGGGGACAGACTCATAGATGGAGAGCAGGATGACAGCTAGTGGTGGGGCAGAGGGATTGAACAAAAAGGAGGAAGGCCTCACGGACATGGACAACAGTGTGATGATTGCTGAGGGGAGAGGATATGAAGAGACTAAATGGTAATGGAAAAATACAATAAAGATTAAATTTTAAAAAATAATTTCATGACAATCAAAAAAATAGTTTGCTTGTAATTATGTTCCTTTTGAAGAGGCAGGTGGGCTAAAATGAATCTAATATCCAAGCTTCATTTTTACCACTGATTATTCCCAAGACTTAGATCAAGATTCTTTTCTGACAAGTTGGAAACACAATGATTTTACACCCTGTACATGACAGCCGATGAATTGCAGAATACTCTGTTTGAATCTTGAGAAGCTTGAATTCAAGCACTTGTAGTTTGAAGTTACTTGCTGTGTGGTAGAAAATAAATTTTAGTTTCACAAAACAAAACCTATGAAAAAAGTTCTACAGGTCTGACTGTCAAGTACTTTTTGCCTGTTTTGTTTTGTTTTATGTATTTGATCTTTGGTTGGGTTGAAACAAATTGTTTTTCTTCAACTTGGATCATCTTGATGAGAAACACTTATGTCCATCTTTCCTCAAAGGACTTAAAAAATTAAATAGAAAATAATCTGGTATGCCATGATCTGTCTACTACCCAATATAAACATTTCATAAATTTTTGGTGACCTCAAATCATGGCCTAAATATAGGACAGGCTCCCATAACCTGGGAAATGCTGGTGCTTTGGCCCCAGACAGCGCTCAGTGTTGATGTGCTAGAGGAGCCCCCTCTGAAGCCTTATAGCATCACAGAAACTTTATATTGTGTCCCCAGTAGATGCTTTTAAGATAATTCCCATTAGTTTTATTAATATTTTAGGGTAAATCTTTAAGAAACAGCCTAAAAATGACCAACTTAATTGTCCCTCAAAATAGTGAGATAAATCTATCCATTTTTATTTCCAGCATCTGTCTCTAAGTGGATGTCATTGACTCTGGTGACTTTTCGGAGCTTCACCTGTCATAGGGTCATAGGGTCTGGCTGTTGCTGTTAAAGTCATTTTCTAAGTCATGTTTCTGGTAGTGTAATGGAAGTCTCCAGGTATAGGATGTCATGGTACTATCATTTGTAGTTTTCAGCCACCATTATAGTATAACTTAAGAATTATAACTTAGGGGTTTATTGATGCCTTCTCAGATGCAGTATAATATTTTAAATAAATAAATAAATAGATAATGAATATAGTGTGTATGTAATTAAATATTATAATTTCTGTGTGTGTGTGTGCATGTGTGTTTGTACAGGCATTTATAGAAAGTGGCAAATAGCCTTCTCGCTGTTCAGATGCAAGTATATAAAAGGTCTGAAGAGATCTGCCAAAGTAATCCATGTATCATAAGTGTTTAGGAATCACTGTACTAATTCAATGTATTTTCACGATTCAACTTTCTCATCACAATTTATAGTTCTATTTTAAACTTATGAGGCCTCACAGGTCAAGGATTTCTTCGAGAACATCAATATACATGTCTTATGGACTAGAGACAGGTTTTATAAAAGTGATAGAGTGACTCTCACAAAAAAAGCTTATAAGATAAGAAAGAATTAGACAGAGTTTACTTGAAAATATTCACTTTTTTTCCATTGGAAAATATGTTTGAAATGGGTATCCAAGTCAAAAGGCCCCACATGATACCCTCTGGTACTGGAAGGGAGGGAAAGCACTCAAAGCTTTTAGCTCTGGCTCTGTCTTTTTGTCTAATGAATTTCCCCAGTGATCTCATCACTCTCTTGAGCCTACCTATCTACTCTTTAGAAACATAAAAGCTTCAAGCCAAGAAGACATTTGCATTGCTGAGGCACAATGTGAGGAAGTCAAATTCTTTTTTAAATTGGTTCACTTTATTGCTCTTTGAGACAAATCTGTATTTCTCTAAATTAAGTGGATTGAAAATTATTTTCTTTGTAATAGTTTGTTCAAAGAGAGATGTGTGTTCTCTACTAGAATACATGAAAGCTAGTATAGAGCAGGGAATGGAACTGGAATATCAAGTCACTGAGATTTTGGAATATTAAATTCATGTTCTGGGTGGAGTTCTATGGTGATGAGAATAGATGGCCATCCTCACAGTCATAGGTTGGACGCGCTGGAATTCACACTAGCGTGAATATATAAAGACAGCTATAATATGGTTGTAGCAGTTCATTTCAAATATATAGTGCAGCTAAAGAAGCAGAATGATCTGGAAGATTCCATAAACTTCATTCTCTTTAGATAATATTACCTTCTTACAAAAGCTGCAGTAGTGAGCAAATTCCTTCTCAAAACACCGCACACAGTAATTGCCACTGTCTTTGGAGATCAAAGGTTTAGTTCCTATTGGCTGTCGGCAATGCTCACACACAAAGCAGGTTTCATGCCAGTAGTTCCCCTTAAATTCCATTTTGCGGGAACCTGTACCCCAAAAGTAAGAACCTGTTAGTACAAAGCAAGCATAACTTTATTTTCTTTTAAGCAGATATATCAAATTACTTTAAAAATCCATTTTAAAGTTAAGATAATAAAATAATTGTCCTTATAAAAAATAATGTTTTGTTACTGGAAAAAATACAGAGTTTTGCCACAATGACGGTTGATCACACTTTCACTGAAAACTCTTGTGCTCTGTAAGCTACAATTTTGAGATTTGAAAGTATTATAAGTAGGGACTCTGAACGGCTGCATGTGGTTTAGATAAATTGGGCCATATTATAGGATTATTAGGATGCCAGGGCACTGACTCCTGAGATTGATGATGTGCAGTTATGATTTCCCAGCAAGTCTTTGAACCTGTAATGAGAAAATAAGAGAGGATCTTGCTCTTATGTTGCTGTCTACACAGATTGAGAAGAGGATCAAAACAAAGAGAATCAGTGCTGGCCTGAAAGTGTGATGAGTCCTTTCCTTCCCTGAGAGAGAACAAAAGCTGCCATTGCTTCCCTCTAGGGCAGGGTGTTTAAAGCTCTGTTAGTATTGTTGGTATAGATTTTGCCTTTATTCTATGGCTCACCTTCTAGTTCAAACTGTTCCTATGACTTAGGTTCATGAAAATACGCAGAACACCCTAATTTACCCATTCAAGACAGAAACAATAGTATTTATTTCTACAGCACACTAAATGAAGTCAAGAGAGAGCAACAAAGGTGTTTTTCTCAGAGGCAGGGTTTGGTTGCTAGCTGCTACCCTCTTCCTGTGCTTGGGCTTAACTCAAAGCCTTGCAGCTTCAGTTCGAAAGCCGGCTCCCCTTTGACCTTACCGGGCATGATGGTCTTCTTGCAGTGGAAGCACTTGGAGGAACACTCGTTAGAATAGCACTCTGAGCACAGCAGGCGTTCGTCCTTGGCAGCAAAAGGCTTTTCCACCAAAGAGTGATTGCACTTGGCACAGTTGAAGCATCTTTCGTGCCAGTGCCGGCCTTTGTAACAAAGATCCTTCGAGACAGTGAAAAAGTTAATTAAATGTGTTTGTGATAGAGCAGGCTATTTTACAAGACACAACTAACACTCCTGGGACTGTGGTGCCAGTAGGCTGTGCTGGTAGCTCGAGGCAGAGCTGCCATTGATACTATCACCCGCAGAGAGGAGACACCCTGGGCAATTAGGAGCTAGAGCTTGGGGCTTTCTGGGTTGGTCACCAAAGACAGATGAAAAATAAATGGACCCTTCCCTCTTTCTTTAAGTTTTCTCTACCTTCCTTTTATAAACAAAAGGGGTTTTTCATGGAACAATCTTTCCTTTTAGATTGTCATATCTTACTTGGTATTTGACACTTAACTGAACCAAATCTCAATGCCTCCTAACTAAAAAAAAGGCAAAAAAAATGATGAGGAATAAGGAAATTACAATTATGTGCTTTGTGGGAGGAATGAACTGTACATGTGACAGCATCAGGGTGGGATAGGTGTGGAGATGAGGCTGATTTGAAGTTAGAAAAATATCAATTTTTGAATGTCTACAAATCCAGTATCTATGCATTTATTCATTTATACTCCTGTGATTTCAGAAGTAATGCAACATTTTATCTGTGCAACTTTGGACAGATAACTTAACCTCTTTAATATTTAGCACCCTAACCTATCCCTTAAAGTCATTGTGAGGATTAAAGTATACATTATATTTCATAGTGCTAAGCATAGTGCTTGGAACTTGATTGATGGTAACTTTGAAGGTCCTTATGCCTCACAGCAACACAGTAGAATGTTGACAGTTAAGTAAAGGAAAGAGGCAATTCAGAGCCTTTGTCTGCTGCTAATATGCAGTAACTCTGTGAACTGAGGTAAGGCCTACCTTGGAATCTGATTCAATTGCTTCTTTGCACTCCTCACAATAGTTACAAAAGGCACGATCGTAACACGAGAGGCAGTATGGATTGCCGTCCTTTAGCATAAATTTCTTCCCAAGAAGTGACGTTGTGCAGTATTGACAGTCAAACTGAGAAGTTGTCATTTTGGTTCGATCCTGTGAATAAGAAAATGATTCACGTCTATAAAGGCAAATTTTGTTGATAAGAGAAATTACAAAACCTCAGTATGAGTCCAGTACTGGCATGCATTTACATTTTCTTAAGAGAAAATTCACCAATTTAGGAAAAT
This sequence comes from Macrotus californicus, assembly GCA_007922815.1. Lineage (NCBI taxonomy): Eukaryota > Metazoa > Chordata > Mammalia > Chiroptera > Phyllostomidae > Macrotus > Macrotus californicus. Next base: position 28,825 of record VMDR010005487.1, read on the forward strand.
ATGCTGCAGCCCTGGTTACACTTGGAGTGATTTAAGAAAGGCCACTCTCCCGTCTTGGCAGTTCCTTTGTATTTTGCTATCAAAATGCATCAAGCCACCAGCCAGACCGTGAAAAATATCTTGCATTCGTCATTGACTAAATGTGGGATTCAATGGGAACATGCTATGTGTTGAAATAGAATGATTTCGCTTCAGGGATGTAAATACAAACTGTTGACAGGACTTTTACTAAGTGTAATCACTCTCTTGCCAGAGGGTTCTGGAGGCGGAATTCCGTGGAAATAAGAACAGTCTTTTTTACTCTAGATGTAATAGAAGTTATTAATCAAGTACGTTGCATTTTCCTGGGCTTCCTTTAAGTTCTTAAATCTTTATTGGGGACCTTATGATTTGGACACATTAGTCCTAAGATCTTCCTGTACCATACACTCTCCCTTGGGACACGCTCCCTGCCTGTGACTTCAAATAGTTTGTTGACTCCAAAAGCTGTAGCTTTAGCCTGTTTATGACTTGCCTCCTGGGCATTTCCATCTAAATGTCCTACACCAAGCTGGCCAAATGGAACTCTTCTGATGGTGGGATTCAGTGCATGTGCCAGGTCTCTGTGACTACAGTGGAGCAATTGCCCAGATGTAGACGTGCAGATAAGGCCACCAATGGTCGGAAGAGCTACCGCCTTTCTACCTAGCATGCTTACCGAACAAATATTAGCAGCAGCATCTTACAGAATGAAAAGCTGATATGAGATGTAAAGCTGAGGCCAGGATAAGAATTCCAGTTATTTCGGATATTTAGAAAAACCGTTACAGAAGAAAATAACAGATTTCAAAAGGTGTACTTAGACATTGAACATGAGCTTTTCACTGTCATCAAGAGCAGCAGCACTGATTTGCTTTGAAAGTGAGATTTGTAATCTCTGGCTTTACTGGAATGTATTGAGAACTATGAATATTTTCTAATTTTCCATCTCAGAATTTTTTTTTATTTTAGCAAAATCAGAAAATCAATGAATTACTATGCTGCTTTTTACAGCATTATAAATGCTACTTTTTATTTGCTATATTCCTACATTTTGCCATCTGTAATTTTAATAATGATGTTTCCAGCAGAGTTTCTCGTGGGTACACATTGTCATGGATTCTGTGTATAGCAGTTTTGCTATGTTCTTCACTAAAAGAGAAAAGACTGTGAATTTGGAACCTGTGAGTCTTTCCACAGGAAATACGGAAATTCAGACTAAAAAGTTCCCAATGGAACATCCCAAAATTATCTGCAAGGAACATTGAATTTCATGTTTGATTAATTTTGCAGAAATGCCCCTTTTTAGTGAGTACAAACGCATTTAATGTGTGAACTAGGGGATGGAAACGAGGAAAATAGATCTGATCCCCTTGAAAGGCTTATTTTCATTGGCAGTGATCAAGCATTCTCTCTTAATAGTGAAATAGGGTGTATACCTTTAATTTTTATCACTTAAGGTGGAAAATACCACTTTCATTGTGAGTATTTATTCAGTCCTAGAGGTACATTATAGCACCGTGAGGCACGGCCTCTCTGCTTTGGGGGCTCCCAGACAACTCCCATTTTGTAAGGCTTCCAGGATATCATGAAATGAAGAAACAACCAAAAGGATTACAAAATTGGTAGAGGGTTTCAAATATATAAGGCATGTTTAATTTCTTTAGTCAAATTGTTATTTCTTATACTTCACATGTATAAAGAAATATTCTTTTCCACATATGTGGTGTTTTATTTTTAAAAGGTTTTTAGAAATTAGTGGGTGATACATGAGTAGAAGTAGTATGTGTGAAAACATCCTTTCTTTATGTTTGTCAACAGGGAAATAACCCAGATGGTTCTAGCACATCCAGACACGAGTTTTGCATGCTAATAGTGGTCATGGAAATTGTCCTAACAAGGAAGATTTGGGATGCTGTGGGCTGATGAAAGGGTCGATGGCTAAAGGGGACCATTTGAGAAGCGAGGGAGGGCAGAGGGAGATAATAAAGTTCTCCCTCTTTGTCTCTCAGTACTCAGTTACCATGGAAATGTGCAAAGCAAGGACACGGTTGCAGCATACAGGAGCTTCATGCATAAGCGTTGCACAAATTAAGGACAGCCTGATGGGTCCTATTACTTTCCTGCCATAGATTACAAGTTTCAAAACTGAGGGGGCTTTTCCTTCTTATGGTGGAGTTGAAATGTACTAGATATAATGTGGACGTTTTGGTTTCCAATGTATCTATGTGGATGTGTTTTAGAGGAATTTTATTTACTTGAGGGAATTGAATGACCATATATCCTTTATTGTAAATGTCAATGATAAGTTAGTACATTGATTTGCTTACAGTGTTTTGTTCCCCATAGAGTCAGGTAATGTTAGTACTATATAAAATCGTCACATTGATTACACGTCTTAAAGTCGAGGATATATAGTAGGTGGTATCTAAGATTACTTCTATTTCTAATACATGATCTGTAAATTTTGCTAAATAGATGCAAATGATACCACAGCACCTATTTTTTCTTTACAGTTTGTTTTTGGGCTTAATTTTCATCCGGCTATCCACAGTAGCTTCACTTTGCCTGCATGAATGCGTCTATGCTCATCCAAAAGTGCTGCATGACTATTTCAATTGCTCAGTTAGGTCTTTCATTGATTCTCTAAAGCAAATTTGATTTTGCTTTTCTTCAGGGAAGAACTTGAAAGCATTTAAATCTAAATGACATAAGGAATATTAAAATGCTCTTGGAAAGTGTTACTACAAAATATTGAAATCTTTGAAACATATCTGATTGATGTGTTAAACTTGGATGGAGACAGGCACTGAATGCAGAATCTTTTTTTTTTAATTTCAATGATAGAATTTTATTTTATTTTACTTTTTGCCTTTTTTATCACTTTTATTGTTATTCTATTACAGTTGTCCCAGTTTTCCCCCTTTGCCCTCCTCCATCCATCCTGCCCCCCACCTGTGCTGCACTCCCACAGTTAAGGCAGAATCTTAATTTGAAATGTATTTAATTGAATTTACCTGTGGGCATTTTTCCATTTAGGGTTTTATAATTTGAATTGCTGCTCTGAGGGTAGACAGGGGTTGATGGCCAGTCAAGAGCATTTTGGAAGCCTCATTGAACAAGGTAGTATATTGCTCTACGCTTTATAAAGAGTTACAGAAACCACTACCGTGAGTAGTTATATAAACCACCTACTCTCTTAAGGCAACTCTTTCAATCATTCTCTTTTCCACCTTCCCTGCCTGAATCCTTACACATGTTTATTGGGTACCACACATCCTATGAAGGACGTGTGGTACCCATGTCCCTTCAATGTGAAGCATCCCTTGAATCTTAATTTAGGTTCTCCTCATATCTCTGATGGACCACATCGAACTGAAGATATTATTAACGATTTCTTACTCTGTTGAATGGAACCAAACACATTTCTACTACATGACTTTTGTTCTCTGATGATAAGTTCAATTCTCCCAGGGAATTACAGAACATCCTCCACAGTGCTTAAGAAAAATCTCTCTCAGACTCATCTGATCATCTCCCTTCCCTGGAAGAAAACCTCCAACAGCTCTTCTCTGATTATGAAATAGTCTCAACATCATTACTTAGCATAGAGACTGTTCCATCTTCCCTACTTTTCCTGCCATTTCTATATCCATTTCCCAACTTTGCCTTGTGTGACACACTCACATACCCAACCTGTGCCTTAACCACTTCTCATGACTTCCTATTCATGAAATTCATTGTGTCCTTTGATGCCTTTGAGCCTTCGCACGTGCATTCTCTTTTCTCTAATGCCCTCCTCCTTGTCCTTCGCTGACTTTGTCCACCTGATGACTCTCCTCATTAACCAAAGTCCAGTGAGAAAATCCTTGTAAGTAACTTTCTCATATCTCTCAGGACAGAGTAGCTGCTCTCATTATGTCTATTTTCTTGTGCCATGTTTCATATCAGTTGTTTTGCCCTGTGTGTTTCTCTCTCACTGGTCAGTTCCTCAAGAGTAGGGACGTTGCTTATTTCATATGTGTCTCAGGTCTGAGCACAGCGGGACCTCAGAATATGCTCTCTGACTGAGGAAATGAATGGAGGACTTCCTGTTCTCTAAGGGCTTGGAGTCCAACATGAGCATTAATGAAAACACACACAAAGAGAATTAGGTCAGCAGAATAAAGGGTAAAGGCTCAAATATAAAAGAGGTAAGAATTTGTATGCTACATGTTTACTTGAGTAGTGAATTAATTTATGTCTGTTATATCTGTGGCAGACTGAGAATAAAGGTTAGAGAACAGAGGGTAAAGCCTAAGGGCCTGTCCATGGCAAGGAGGATTCTTTTACTTTCCCTGTGAGGACAGTTGAAGATGACAGCTAGACTATCTTTGAATACCAGCTGAGGAGGATATCAAAGAAACAGCAGAAGTAGGCCCTTAGTCTGCGGACATTATTAAAGGGTTTTTTTCTAAACTAGTGACACAAATCAGCTTTCACCAACAGTTTTCCGACTGTTAGATCAGACACTTCAGTTCTCTGTTGGAAGCTATACCAAGGCTTTCTGGGTCTGTGCACACGACATTTTGAGACAAACCGTGTCTTTATCAGGATGGCAAGGTCTTTGTTTCCTGAGATCTATGATATTAGCTGAAGGGTTGTTTGACTGAATCTGACAAAATTTAGGGCAGTTAAGATATATGAAAAAATAAAGTGTTCAAGTCAGTGTAGACAAGACCAGATGAGATAAGTACATGTTCTATAGCAGAAGATTTAAAATTCACATATTTAAAAAAACATAAAAGAACTAAAATAACGAGCGAAGAAGTTCTACTTTCACACCTTTCTTTCATTTCTCTTCCTGGTTCTGAGGATGGGGTTGAGCAGGCCCGTGTGTCTTCCTCACTGTTGTTTTACTTGTCACCCAGGACATAACACACTGAGAGAAGCACGGGGTTAGAAGTCAGGCACTGTAGGTTGCTCCACTGATTGCATTAGACGCAGCTCCAGCTGGCGTCTAACCTAGTTAGTGTCATAGAGACCATTCAACCTCCTGTCTCTTACTTTTCTTAACTGTGAAGTGAGAACAGTATCAGCTGCTATGATCCTACTCTAGGCTCAGGTGCGAGGCGAGCATCGAGAAGTCACGGGCCAGTCGGCTTTCGGTGTACTTGACTTGATGGGACATATGCAATTATAACTGCGGTTCCCATATGAGAGGAGGAGGATATTTTTCTCTCCCTCCAACATGACATTTACAAAACCCAACAAACAATGTTAAAAATAACTGAAGCCATGACTTCAGGCCATCAATCAAAAATAACCTAAAACAAGCACTATAGAATTGTAGTGGAATGTTCGATATTAGTCTCTAGGGATGTGTTCACAAACTCTGTTTGTTGGAAGCTAAATGTCTTGTGCAGAGAGGTCAAATATAAATTCTCCTGAGAACTGATGAACTATTCTCCCATGAAACAAAAACAGCTGACTAGAGCTTTCCATGTGGTTAACTTGTTCTGTAGATACTAACAAAGAAAAAAAAGTGCTTTGTATGATTTTTCTTGGAGGGATTACATTCAGAATTATGTAATTTTGGCAACTGTTACCGAAATAGATATAGTTCATGGTAATGTGTAAGTATAACCATATATGTATGTTTAATACCATCCTTGATTTTTTTCCACACTGGGGTACAAGAAAATTTGCAAGACAAAAAGAGCATTGCTTTTTCAGATGAAACTAGATTATTTAGCTCTCTGTCTATCCTGATCCCAACTTTCTACTTTTAAACTCATCATTAGGTTTACCCCTACAATTTTGACCCCAAAGGAACCACAGTCAGTTCAGTAGGTATAAGTTGAGTCTTTCCTTCTTCTTGAAAGTTTGCAGTTATTTCTATACAAGGTGTTCTAGAAGAGCAATTCTAGTTCTTAAGTGGCCTCAAGATTTTTTCAAGGTCTTGTTCGAGGTTCTGATTTAGTGCTAGGGTTTGGTACATACAAGGACTGAACTGATAATGTATCCAAAATGATTTAGCATAAGGTCAGCTCATGGTAGGGGCAAGGTAAGTGTTTCCTATATATGAATCTCCCAAATCAACCTCATTTCCTGGAGATGGCATCTATGAGGTCACTGCAGATCTAACATAATTATCAAAATATTTTCCCTGCCACTAGCTTCTTGGAAAATTTGACAAGTGCTCTATGGAATTTCTCAAGGATAGTAATTGTATAATATTTTTTTGTTTTTGGTCTTCCTTTCCATTTGAAAATCACCTTTCTGATCATGCTCCTTAACTACAATACTATCACTATCTGAACTGTAGCAGTTACTTTCCTTATTTAAAGATTTTATTTATTTATTTTTAGAGAGAGGGGAAAGGAGGAGAAAGAGAAGGAGAGAAACAACAATATGTCTCTTGTGCACCCAGCAACCCAGGCATGTGCCCTGACTGGGACTCGAACTAATGACCCTTTGGTTTGCGGGCCAACACTCAATCCACTGAGCCACACCAGCCAGGGCCCTAGTAGTTGTTTTCTTAACCATAGAGAGGGAGCTCCATGGATCCATCTGTGTAGCACTGTTTCTGCCTGCTTTCCCTTGTGTCTAGTAACAAATGGAAGCTTATTTAGCAAAAAGCATGATCTGTCATTGTATAAAGTAGCTCTACTGAGGAAGGACTAAACCTATAAACTATGCCACATCTATAACACATGCTAATCAGCTGAATAACTCCACAGGGCCAGGTATTTGAGTGCACGATATTACATGAAAAATATGCTGTCCAGAGGAATATTCTAGGGGGATATACCTCATCAGAGAGGAAGGACGGTGTCTTTTGTAAGTTTTTTCATTGCTGAGTTCCATGTGCTCTGATATGAGGAGCTATGTATTGATCACTGTAATTACCGTATTTTATTTTCAAATTTCCTTTCATAATGAGTTATGAGAAAACTCAATCCTTAATTAATTTACCTTCAAAGGGTGACAAACATTCAAACAGTGGCTTGAGAGCAGCTTAGATTAATAACCATGGATCCAGGAATTTAGAGGAGCTCCTCCGGTCTCCATGGCACAGTCAATTTACCTTACCCCTATATAATACCTTCATATTATAGGGGGATCAAGCAAAAATTATGTTGTATAATTTTCTTTTAAACAAATATGTTTTTAAATATAAGAAACAAATCATTTCCATTCTGATAATATATAGATTGTATCAGAAACTGTCTGATAAAATAAAGAGTGGGCTTTATTTGGAAGGTGGCCAATATAAAATGATAGATGTATTCTTTATCTGATGGAATCCATAAAGTAGTTTTTTAAATCCATGACTTACCTAATGACAACTCCAGTTAAACAAATTAGGAAGACCTTTCAGCCATTCAACTAAGAGCAAGAAATAAGATTTCACAATCAATCACATAATTCTTTCCTGAGAATAAGCCAAATCTAATTATATAATATATTGGCTCTCATCTGTTCTGGCATTAATGGGTATTATAAATTCTGTTGGCTTATGATCTTCCTCAAATTCACAAAACACGGTAATGACAGAAGAGCTCATTTCTGGGCCTTCTGAAATAAGACGAGTCTGTCAAGTTCTATTTCACCTCTGACTTAAAGCTCCAAACATTTTTGAATTTTAAGGTATCTAAGGGCACATATATAAGTTGTATTATGACATGTTTAATGGAAGTCTTTGAGTTTCTCTTAGATACTTTTATATTCCACCTTATAAATATTTGGGGGGGGGGTTTGTATTCCTTATAATCATAACGAAAGCTCACTAAGAGCAACCAAGTGTGCCTTATTTGTTCTTGTAGTCAATTGAAGCTAAAAGTACCCAACACTTAATGGGTGATCTTGAAAAATGTCTGAGATAAAACTGATGATAATTTTCAAAGGATTTCTACTTCATTGAAAGTGATGATGGCTCAAGATCAAGAAAATAAGCAGAAGCACCCACAGTCGGAATTTCCTATTGGAAGGCATCATTATGAGTCCCTAGGTGACTAGAAGCCCTCTAGGCAAGCATTCTGTCCTTGATTTCTAGGGAGGATGCTCCAGATTCTTCTTCTTCCCCTCTGAACCAGTAGGCCAAGTCAAAGAATAACAAGAATCCTTTCTCTTTGCAAGTTTACCAGCAGCGTTGCTGATGGATGCAGGTTTGCAGTAGATATTTGCTCTCCATCTCTTTGGATCTTTCTATTTTAGTCATTACAGCCTTTAAACACCTACTGACCTTGTAGAGGGCTGGGGAGGAGAGGGCTAGACCTCTGATAGAAGGAGCGCTCTCTGCCAGGGGTCGAGGGGGCAACCGTAGGCACTTCTGTGAAGTCCAACAGCTGGACACTAAAGGCTGGTCATAAGGCGTATGTACCCCTTGTCATATGCATGTAATTTCTAATCAGCCTCCAAATTCTTAAATCTCAGTTGACCAATTTCATGCTTTTTTGGGACAGGTCACAGTAACACTTTATAAAATCACTCCTTTATCAGCATCCCACTAGGCATTTTGGCAGCATCTAAATACATATATTGTAAAACAAAAATAGAACAAAATCATGGTATTTATATTCTGCCTTGCAAGGTGGAATATTGTAAATTACAGTTATACCTTGGTACTCGTGGGCTTCAGAACTCATCAAACTCTGTATTCATTTCATTTTAATGGGAAAAAGTGTTTTAGTACTCCATGCTTGCTTGGGGCTTGTCATGCTAGAATTTGTATGAGTCACAATTCTGCTCCTCAAGAGAAAAGGCTTCATCGCTTGGTACTCGTTGGTCTGGGCACTCGTAATGAGTTTTGGAACAAATTAACAACAAGTACCTAGGTACCACTGTAATTTATCCTAATAATGCTGTAGCATTTGGTACTGATCAGTTGAACTTGGCTTCTCCTTAACTGACATTGAACTTGAAAATGCCTGGAGTCCCTTTTGCACAGCATGACATGAAGGGACAGGGAAGGTTGTGAGATGTACTTTTCACTGTCTAGCCTTTTGTACCTTTTGAATTTTGTGCCAAATGTATGAGTGACCTATTTTAAAAATTAAGTGAAATTAACTCAAATCAAAAGACCAAATTTATTTCCCCCGAATCTCTTGTTCTTGATCATAGCACATAAGAATTAGAAGAGATATAATATCAGTTTCAACTCATTTTACAGAGGTTGCAACTGAAGTCTCAAGAGGGTTTTAATCAGCTAATTTCCTGTCCTGAAAAATTCAGAAAAGTAGAATATAGCTTGTAAATAAAATTTTGTAAATATTTATAATACTCACATTTCTAATTGAAATAAATTTTACCAAGCTTCTTTTTAGACTAGATTTCTAGTTAGTTAAGAGTGACCTATTTAGGACCAGACTGTTAAATAAAAATGAGATTTTCTTTAAGATCAGCCAAAATTGGACGCCAGTTTGGTGATCCACTTAAAGAATCTTATATTTACTACAATTTTGGACAATTGGTTTCTCAGCTTTGCTCTGTGTGACCTCATTTTCTGAAGGAGAAGGAAAGAATTGACTTCCCCTCTGCAATAAATTGGTGGCACAACCAGTCTTTTCTGTAATAAGTTACTAAAAATATTAAATCTCAATTATTAGGATAAAGAAGATGAGAGGGAGGAAATATAGGGAGGAACACAGATGAGGAGACTTGTAGGGAAGTCAGGACGGAATCCCCTGTGTACACGGGAAGATATTGAGAGAAAGCTTCCTGCCTTAGCTATCACTGTTAGTTTAGCTTCACGATACAGGCATGCTTCTGACCCAGGCCCATGGCACAGACTCACTAAATCTAGGAGCTGGGAGGGACTGATGAAATTCTCTTGCTTGTTTCTCTCATCTAACAAGTGAGAAAAACTGAAGTTTAGAAAGGCAAAATGAGGTTTGTTTCTTTAAGCTAATAAAGTAGTTAGTGAAAAATCTTCAACCATAATTCAGATTTCCAGGCTCTTAACAGAGCCTTTTTGTTGATGCTGTTTTCATATATAAATGGGCAAAAAGCTTGTGTGGAATGACAGCTTGGGTTCCTGCTGTGAGTTTTCAAAAAAAGAAAAAGATGAAAACCTTCTTATTTGTAGCTGGCACTCCAGGTTTAATTTCTGACCAGGTAATCGCTGGCTCTTCTGTGCCCGCAGCCAGGCTGACACCGGCTGTGAAAAGTGACCCAATTAGCCTCACAAGCAAGTATACTTCCCCTCCAACATTCCTGGTAACTCACTTTCTATGGGTTTTTGTTTATTGTAGCTATTATTGGTTTACTGTGGAGTAGGGAAGCAAAGCCCAACACCACATTTGGCTTTATTTTCTTGCTCCTCACCTAGAAATGAGGTAGTGATGGGTGTGCCTGTGCGGTGTGTGTGTTTGTGTGAATGTGAGCATGTGTGACTATGTGTGCCGAGTGGTGTGGGGGTGGGTGAGGCGGTGTTTGGGTTGGGGTTCAAAGTGGGCGGTTTTCCAAGTATTTATGCCTGAAGCAAAATAATAATTTTCTTACCAGAAAGTGATTTAAAAAGATTCAAGGCAGCACTGTATCCTGTGCTTTGGTGATAACACGTCAATAATTACAAGCTACTTTCTTGACAGTTTAAAAATTTTTGGTGATAGAGGGGTCACCATTTAAAGCATCACGTGGTGATATTTAAGACCAGGTTTAATTTAGTTTTTATCTGTTCCTAGTCTCAGAGATTTAGACAAAGTTGATTCTCAGCACCCATCAAAGGCCATGATTGTAGCCAAAGAACTCACAGCCTTCTCTCGGCAGTTGTGGGTTTATAGCTTTGGAAAAATAGCACGTTGATCTCAGGTTGTTTATGCTAATTCAGTGTTTAAAGGAAAGGGGAAAATCTATTAACTTTCCCTTATTCATTTTCACCCTAAGAATCACTTGGTGTGTGAATTTTTAAGGCAGATGAATGTGCCACACAAACAGGAGCAGAGACTTTTCCTGCCTTGGTCAGAGCTGTGTCCCAGGTGCACATATGTACGGAATGACAGCAGGAAGGGAGATAGGGGTTTAGTGAGAGAATATTAAAGGTTTAGAGCAGAATAGCCACTTCCTTCCCATTTTATAAAAAGAGGCCAATCCAAAGTCTTTAAATGACTTGTCTTTGAATCACACTACTTTCTGTGATCCTCGTACTCCAAGCTTTTTAGCATAGCATTTCAGACCTCCCACAACCTGGCATTGGCCTTGGTCTGGTTCTTTTTCACTTTTCAACCAAACAGTATAGAGCAGCTACTCTCTGGACACACTGTTCTCTAGTTCCGTTGGCTTCACAAAGAATGTGTGAATGCCAGCTTTGGGCCATACACGGAACTTATAGGTGAGACCCGTTCTCTACCCCTGAGAAGGTTCCATGCTCACATGGGAGAGAGACTCACAAATAATTCCTTTACCCTGTCACTCTTCCACCAGATTAGGACACTGGCTGTAAATTCTCATGGCCCTTGGTACTTTAAGATACAGAAAGATTAGCTTTGATAATCTTTCTGCTCAACAGTAAGCTTCCAGCAAGACAGGTGCTATGTTACCAGCAGACTGCTGGTGTCTGGCCTATTACTAGCAAGTGACGAGCACTCAGTAAATGTTGGGTGGATGGGTGGATGAGTGGGAGAGAGGATGGAAGGGAGAGAGGGAAGAAAGGGAAGAGCATGTGGAAATGCTTGAACCTGTACACAGCATACACTGGAAATTTCAAGACATTTCTAGAAAACTTCAGATCAAGCTTCTTCTAGAGCTATAACTTGAAGAAAAGTTAGTCTTTAAGAAAAGGTGGAGGGAGGATCCTAAGCCGTAGGGTGTCTACAGACTTGTGGAGGTGGAGAACTAGCATGCCAGGGAGTGTGGACCACAGCCAGGGAGCACTGTATTACTATCTGAGGGGCCACACCTGGAGGGCAGTGTTTCATTCATACATGGATGATAGAAAGGTCACATATGAAACAAAGTAGTTTTACATGTCAGAGCTTTAAAAACTCAAGTACCCATTGTTATTTTCTTCTTGGCCAACTGAAGAACACACTGTCACACTGTAAAAGTAGGTCTGTGACATGCTGTCAACTAAAAATCTCCCTTACTTGGCATTTCAACAATTTACATTGATGACTTAAATTGATAAGAAAGCAGGATTTTTTTTAAAAATAAAAGATCATATGAAATATTGGGAGAGCACTTTGTAAAGTGCATGATTGTCTACCTCTGTGCTGAACACCTGAAACTCAAAAATAATATTGACTGTAAGCTGTAATTGAAAAAAATAATGAAAACGTAAAAAAATTATAAGAAAAAATTATATGAGAGAAACTCTCATTCCTCCAGATTTCTAAACTCATCATTTAAAAATTTTCTCTGTCTTGAAAGTATTGGGAATGAAATGTCCCTCCCTGGGGTGCTCTGATTGCACTCCATTCAAGGGGTGTTGAGAAACTGGGCAATTGGACCCTCTCAGGTGTGATCCACTGTCACTCACCTCATTCTGGTGGAAATTGCTAGTGTGTGAGCCCCAACTCTGTCCCGCTCCCTGGAGGGAGCCCACTGAGCCACCCGCCCCGCCAAAGAGTGCTTCAGGGGTCCAAGCTCTACCCCAGCTGGGAATAAGCTCGATTCAGCCTGGGTGGGGCAATCTTTAGAAACAGCTTTGTTGTCCAGTACAGCTTTAACAATGGTAACATCGATGACAATTTGATCCAGTTGTGATACCTGTGTCTATTTGGCACCTGTCTTAGAGCTCTGAACGGAGGGCCTCACAATGAAGTGACACTTTTCAAAACCACACACATGTTATAATGAAGGTGGTTTTATTCTTTGGTCTGTTGTATGGTGTATGCATGCGCAGGTGAGGGGGAGGGAGAAGAAGGAAAGTGACATGTATAAAATCTTCTACTTCCCAGGATTTTAAACTGTGATTCTGATTATGCTAGCTTTGTAGTTTAAAACTTAACAAAAATAAAATGAAGGAATAAATAACATGATTTCTAAGCTCTTGGCTTAGTCAAAAAAATAAACAAAACAATAAATACTCTATTTAACTTAATTGGCATACCTGTTAATTCTTATTTAAAATACTTTTGAGGCTCTAACTTGTTATCTATTTTTTTCTTGAGGTTATAGTTTATAAGATTTTTGGATTTCAAGTATCAGTTTCCCAGGTGAAATTTTGAAAATGGTATACATTTATTTCTATTAACTAGCAGACGGTGCGGGTGTGTGTTGTTTGGAGAAGAATGTAGAGGCTAAATTACTCAGGATCTTGACTAGTAATGACAATAAATAGCACTTAACACTTATTCTATTGCAAGTTATTGTAACATCTTTTTTTCTCACAACCAACCTAAGAAGAAGGTGCACCATTATGACCACTTTATATCCAAGGCAACTGAGACATGCAGAGGCTAACGACTTTTCTAAGTTCCCAGACTTAGTGAGTGACACAGCTGGGATTTCAGCTTTTGCCAATTTGGCCCACAAAGTATGGTCCATGGATGGGAATTATCAGCATCATCTGGGAGCTTGTTAGAAATGGAAGAACTCAGGCACCAACCCAGACCTACAGCATCTTAACGACTGAAGCTGGTTCCCGAGCACCTTCAAGTTTGAAGACATCTGCTATAATTCACTGTAGGGCTTCTCTTGAGAAGGAATCTGGACATTATCCCAGGCCAGTGGAGAGTCAGGGGAAAGTTTGCAGAGATTGGCACAGCGAAGTGTTTTTAGACCGATTGTTTTAGGTTAACCACCCAGGCATCAACGTACAGGATGCAGTAGAGGAGGGCAGTTCTGGAGGTGGGGGACCAGGGAAAGGCTACTGTTAGACAGGTAATGGAAGAAGGCAGCCTGAAATAGGGTGGTGGCAACGACAACAGAGGGAAGTAGGTGAATGTACGAGGTAGCGCTGACAGAACTTAGAGATGCTTTGGGTCTGTGATGGAGGGAGAAGAGTTTAGTTCACCCCACATTTCTGGCCTGAGCAGTTGGTTGCATCGTGGTTTCATTTACTGTGCAAGAGTATACTTGAGGGAAGTGGGGTGGGAGATAGGAGAGGGGAGTAATAAATTTGCTTTTAGATGAACATGATACAGTTTGAGAAGACTGCGGGACAGCCAAATATTGTCGTTCAGATGGCGCTAAAGAGATGGGGCAGAGAAACCACATAAATTACTTGGGCATTTTGGAGGGGGTCCTGTGGCAAATTCTATGTTCCAGTTTTTACCTGGCTTGCCTCTGGTGTTCCTCCCTCCCTTCCTGATTGTACTCACTGGGGGCCAAGCCTGCTCTTGCAGCCCTGTCCTCAGCAGGCAGTTAGATATACAGGTCTGTAGTTTAGAAAAGTATCTTAGCTAGAGATATTGTGGATTCATAAGCACACAGACTAGATGATAAGTGAGGTACTGAAATTGCCCAGAGAGAAGGGTCTAGAACACAGAGGAGAAGGAGGGAAATCCGTCAAACAGACTGAGAACAGTGGTCCTGGGTGTGGGGGAAACCAGGAGTTGACATCATGGAAGTCCTGGGGAAATAGTGTTTCCAGGTGGGGAAAGTGAAGAATAGGGTGGAATGCTTTGGAGACAGCAAGTAGAGAATGAGAAATGTCTGTTGGATTTAGCAACACACTAGTCATCATAACCTCAATGAGCCCTGGAGAAAGCTGCGGAGGACTGAAGCCAGAGTGCAGTGAATTGAGGAGCATGGGCTGAGGAGGTGGGTGTTCTTCATAGAGTGTGAACCCTTCTTTCAAGAGATTCATCTATGAAGCTGGGAAGTGAGGGTAACAGGAGGAACTCAATAATAAAGTTTTTAGGACAGGAAATTTGAACATGTTTAAGTGCTGATGGAAGGAGCCAATAAAGATGGAAAGGTTAGAGCCTGTGATCCCTGAAGTGGAGGGTAGAAGATAACGGGCATAGTTTAGCTCTTCCCTTTTGTGTTCCACTTTACCACTAGGTGGGCACAGGGATTCGGGAGGAAGGGCCACTGCGACCACCCTTCCCACAGTCTGGGCTCTTTAGAGGCTACAGCCTCTCCCCTACATCCTAAGCCTTGCTTCCACTGAAGGAACTGTTCCGCTCCTTGAATCTTCCACTGTTCTTTCCATGACACTCTGCCCAGGCAAGGATGACTGCAAAGTTAGCCCCTGCTTTGAAAATTAACCCTTGAACTTCAACTTCAGCTAAAATCCTTGCCTAAATTGCCTGTCCTTGGTGAGGAAAGTTTAGAGACAAAGTTTAGGCATAGTTCCTCCTGAAGCCTGTTAACAACTTGGAGGACACACCGGCCCCAGGATGTGTCTGAAGCTGAGGTCTATGGCTTCATGGAGAATAGCATTTCATAATGAGGACCTCAGAGAATACTCAAGGACAGATATGCCATTGAAATATTTATTTGTAGTGGACTTTTTTCCTGAGAAGAGGATCTGATTCTATCAGATGAAGGGGGTCTGTGACCCCAAAGGTGTGGTGAAAGACAAATGCTCAAGCTGATCATTTTGGAGGGTTCAAGATGTTATGGCAGCAAGGAGTTCCCCTCCTCCCCTCCACCCCACAGCCCCTTCCAGGGTAACAAAAGGTAACAAAGAAAAATGACGACAATCCGACAGGAAAAAGACAATTACAAGAACACGGAAATGCAAGATTGTTTAACTGACATCTGACTCAGAGCTTCCCATGTGAACCCAAGTATTTGGTTTTCAATTCCAAAGAGATCATGTTTCCTAAGATTAAAAACATAAAAAACAAATCAAAGTTTCTCCATGTTCTAGAAAACCATTTCTTTTCAATATTATAGTAGAAAGTTACTAGGCTTGTCTAAGAAACCCAAATTAATCCAGCTTTACTCAAAATGTTGGTGGCAAGTATAATAAAAATAAGAGGTGAACTTGTCAGTGAGGTGATGTTACATTAAAACACAAATCTGCTGCTCTTGTTTAGGCAGAACAGCCCCAGAATTGGCAACTTAATGATAACATGTGGGAATAATAAATAGAACAAGTGTAGAAAACAGACATCAGAACTTACTTTCCCTATCAAGCCATTTGGATTATGGCTTTAGGCATCTATCATAACAAATATGTTAAAAACTCTCTTGTATGATAGGTATGTTTGCAATATTTGTGTTATATTTTATTCCGTATATTTTCCTAATAAAAATGCTAGAACTTCTATATGACAGTATTATGGATGTAAAATGACGGCTAAAATGACTCGAGGGTTTTCTTATACTTCATTTGTAAGAATTACACATTTTATTAATGCTTTTTTTTTTAGTTTTCACAATCCTGAAACCAACATTGACAGCTGAGAAATTGCATTTTGTTTTCAAATGGAGGATGGATACCAAAGAGGGTCTGCCTAAAATAATGCAGGAGAAAGCATAAACATATGGGATGCATGCTTTTGCTTAAAGAATGCTATCTCGGTTTCAGAAAGCCGTGCTTTAGACACACATAGTATCATTATCTGTGTGGGCCAGACACACAGAGACGTTTTAATGTAATCTTAGAACACCTAAGATTAAGGATTGTCTCTATGCCTGCTTCTGAAAAGTAGGCAGATTTTTCTTGAAAATAGCCAGAATATCATTTGAAATATTTAAAGGACTTCAAATTGTGCTCTGGATATATAAATCCAGCCATGAAACACCCTCAGTGGTAAAGCTAGTCATTCAAACAAATTAAGTCAAATGGAACCCCGGAATCGCGCTGCCCTTTATGACAATGCAGCTCTGCCCCCACGAATAAAGACCATTTGCAGAACTCAGGAGGCAGCTCCAAAGAGTTATCTGGATACTGTGTTGCTTCCACATGCATATCATCAAAATGAAAATCTGAAATCTCACCATATAAAGTTTGATAACTGTTGGCTCCATTGGCTTTTAAAAAGTTTCTAAGAAACTTCAAGATCTGTACTTATCTTGCCAGTATAAGTTTTCTCTTAAGTAGTCACTAGAAAGTTTATAAGAATTTTCTGTATTTAAGAAACCAAAATACCACATGAAAAACACATAGTAAACATAAGGAAAATAAAACAAAACTTACTTTTTCTTAAAGTTGCTTCTCCCTGTAATTTAAACAGTTAAAAGACTTGTGTGATGATTTTTCCCTCCAACACATTCATAGGTCAACTCCAAAGGGACAGAATGAGCCACCAGAGTTATCTGAGGGTACCTCCCAATTGCCACTTTTTCAACTTCGTACAAGAAAATAGGAGGGTTAGTGAATTTCCTCCAAGTCTTGTGATGTGCGCGTAGCTGACTCCAACTGGGCTGACAAAGCATTCCTTGTCAATTTGTACTTAAAATTACGAGTAACAAATTCCCTGCAGGACATCCTTAAAGGGCAATCCCACCAGGATTAGTATTCGAAATATCTGGATCAGCTCCAAAAAGCTTAAAATACAAACTGCACATACACACTTGAGAAATTCCCACTGCAGAGGCTAAATTAAGGGCACATTTAAATTTTAAAAATTTCTAAAAGGCTTCTAAAAGGCTAATGTATTTTCTGTTTCTTTGATTAATCTGTTGTTTGTTTTGTTTTCCGGTGACTATCAGAATCCTTCTTTTAGGTTAGAAATGGCTGAACCATAGAGCTTTTCCGTTCTCACCTGCAGTTGCTGGCAGCTTGAGATGAGCCCGTGGTTGTGGCCTCTAGTACTGTCTTCTTGGGAAACCTGGAAACTTAGAGCCTTGGGTTTAACTAGAATAACTCTGGGTTGTTACCTGCTTCCTGCACCTGCAGTGTGGACTGGGCATGGCACTGCTCATAGGCACTGCTTCTGCCCATTTCCTGTGAGCTGGTGACGATTGTTATGTCATCTCTCTGGCTGTGTGATTTCACTTGAGCAGACTCATCTGGTTTTTTGAAATCTTCAATTCAAAACCTGAAAAGTGGCCAGAGATTTCAGGAATTGAATTTAAAGAAATGTTTGAATATTGAACTGATCCAAAACAGGAATTCTTCGTGGGTCAAATTGATTCATAAAGCAACAGGGGGTTTGCCCCTAGAATTTCCATCGGAGGCCATTTCTTTGGTTTCAAAAAGTGTGGTGAGAAAGGAAATGTTCTGCCTTAACCCCATTCACTCCCAGACCAAACTTAAACTGTCCTTGTTCTAAGGGCTTAGGGAATGATATGTTAATATTTTCTGAGGTCCAACTTGGGTATGTACAATAAAAAAATAGAGCCAGCGAAAGGCAAAGCCAATCAACTCTATGTTTTGTTATTCACCTACTTTGGTGAATATTAGGAAATTAATTAAGGGATCCCAATTAAGATATTAGGAAAATGAAAATATGGTGATTAGCAGCAACACAGATTCAGTGAAAGGACACCAGTGCATTCAGTTAGTAATAGGTTCTAATCCTCACGATACCG
Source organism: Macrotus californicus (assembly GCA_007922815.1). NCBI lineage: Eukaryota > Metazoa > Chordata > Mammalia > Chiroptera > Phyllostomidae > Macrotus > Macrotus californicus. The sequence goes on from VMDR010005487.1 coordinate 47,200, forward strand.
CTACACAGGCATCATTTTCACCTTTCTAAGTGAGGAAGTAGAGTCTTGGAGATAAAAATTGAGTAAGTCCCCATATAGTTATGGGTCCATTACCCTCTTTGTTTACATGATGCTCCCTGAGAGTGTAATCTACATTCACCGATTCAACTCTGGTCCTCCTGTCCCCTCCTCCAGCTGTTGCAATCTATCTTCCACTTGAGCCACTTCACCAAAAAATAAAAAAATAAAAAATGCTTCATTAAGCTCATAAAATATCTTAATTAGCATCCCAATGAGCACTGTTTTTCACCTTACCAGATATTTCTCATCTCTGGCTGTTTTTTTGGGGGAATTTTTTCTCTTGGTTTCACTAAGTTACACTCTTTGATTTCCTGCTTGCTCCTATTATTCACCTCCTCCTTCCCTAGAGCTTCATCCTCAGTTCAGAAGGCTTCTCCGCACACTCTGTGTGGAAAGTGATAACAATTAATGATGATACATTATGACTCTCAAACTGGTATCACTCTTGAAGGTTCTAGGTCAGTATCCAATAGGTCGTTGTCTATCGGTCATAGTGGATATTCTCAGGCATTTCAAACTCAGTGGATCTCTTCATCTCCTCCCACTCCTAACCTGTTAGTCTGCTGTGTTTGCCACCTGGGGGCATGGCACAATCATCCAACCCATCATCTTAGACTCTCCCCTTCCCTCACTACCTCCGCCATCCTCGTCATTCATCCCACTTTCTGCTGGTTCTACTTAAGCATCTCTCAAATTTGTCATCACCCTGCGTTTGGTCCTAACATTCCGATTTGGATTGTTGTATCAGGCATAAAACGACTGGCACCTGCCTCAGTCTGGTCCCCTTCTACCGTTTCTCTATATCACTATAAAGCAGTATATATTTAAAAATATGTTTATCAAATTATAAATACATGCTTCTTGCAGAAAACCTAGAGTAAGAATTGAAAAAAAAATTCAGATGACTTGCATTTGAGAAACAGCCACAGCCCAAATCTTTACTCATATCTCTTTATTATGTATGCATGCATGTAACTAACTGTTCACAAAAATGTTTATGTACGTGGTTCTATGCATATTTTGTACTTATATACTTAATTAGAAATCCAAGACTACATTGTATACAACTCTGTATTCCTTTTTACTTAATAAACTGTGAGTGATTTTCCAAATCTTACATATTTTTGAAGTGGCTGTGGATAATGGCTTCAATAAAATGAAATACATTATGGATCAGGGCTCCCTCTTTTATTTTCTCTCTTAGATTTGTTTTCTTCAACTCCAAAAGTGTCCCTGAACACTTATAATGTATGAATCACAAATACTTACAGTTAGGTGAGAAAGGGGGAAAAAGAAAAATAGAGAACACTCACTTTAAGTTTATTTACATTTATTAAAAATACTAAACAATTGCATATTCTGCCTTCAAGCAATTATCCAATTTGTAAGTCTATATAACAGCAGGTTAAATGCTACATATTAGGTAAAGAATGTTAAGATCAGTAGGAAAACAATTTTATAAAGTGCTTTTCCTTCTTTACATTGAGTAACAAGAAACATAAGAGGAAACTTTTGGAAACTTTTTTCTTAGCTTGATAAGTCAGATCTTCTTGGTGGGCTAATATCCGAATAAACAAAGTTATTTGAGAGCCAAGAAGATTGCCTCCTTTCTGTGCAAGACACATTGTCCATGTTTCTGTTCTAGTAGAGGTGGGGGAAAAGACCTGTATACATTTTTTAAATCCTCATCCAAAGATGTATTATGCATTTGAGACAGAGTGAGAAGGGGACAGAGAAACATCAATGTGAGAAACATCAATGGGTTGCCTCTTGTAGGTGCCCTGACTGGGGCATCGAACCTGCAACCTAGGTATGTGCCCTGACTGGGAATTGAACCAGTATCACTTTAGTGTACGGGACAATGCTACAGCAACTGAGCAACCTGGACAGGGCAAGACCTGTGCACATTTTTAACTCCAAACTTTACTTAGCAGATAGAGGAGACATTGATTTCAAAAATAATACACACATTTTAAAAGATTTTGGTTAATTGTCAAACTGCCTCCCAGGATGGGTGATCTTCTAAAAGACAAATCGAATCACCTTATTTCCCTGGTTCAGTGAATCTTTTACAGGCAATGTCCCTTGTTTTCAGGACAATGGTTAAACTTTTCAGCTTAGTGTGTAAGTCATTTCATGGTTCTCCTCCTCTAGTTTCTCTAGCTTCATTTTACCCCACTTCCCAGACCATTTATTTCTCATTCTTTAGGGTTTTTCAAATGCCTCGTTTTATATTAATTCACGTCCTAGTACTTCTGAATCTCCTTTTCTCCACCCAGAAATGTCTGCTGCCCCTACCCCCATTCTGCCAGGCTAATTCTACTTGTCCTTCAGGAGTCGGTTCAGGTCACCTACAGTTCCTTTCCCTGCTGTGCAAGACAGTTAGACTTTCATTTCTTCTCCCATAGCAACCTCTGATCACTTATCTCAAAACACTAGCATATTCTGAACTTTAATTTTTTTAACTGTTGTTCAAGTACAGTTGTCTCCATTTTACCCACCCCCCACTCCCCCCACCCCAGCCATCCCTGCTTCCCACCCTTGATCCTACCCTCCTTTGGCTTTGTCCATGTGTGCTTTATACATGTTCCAGAAAACCCTTCCCCTTTTTCCCCCAGTATGCTTTCCCCTCTCCCCTCTGGCTACTGTCAGTTTGTTCTTAATTTCAATGTCTCTGGTTATATTTTGCTTGCTTGTATGTTGTATTATGTTCCACTTTTAGGTTAGATCATATGGTATTTGTCTTTCTCTGCCCGGCTTATTTCACTTAGCATAATGCTCTCCAGTTCCATCCATGCTGTTACAAAGGGTAGGAGCTCCCTCTTTCTGCTGCGTAGTATTCCATTGTGTAAATGTACCATAGTATTTTGATCCATTCATTTACTGATGGATATTTAGGTTGCTTCTAGCACTTGGCTATTATAAACTGAACTTTAATTTTTGAATCTTACCATCTCTTTGAAAGCAAGGCAAATTTTTAACATTTACGTTAGTATTCCTGGTGCTTAGCTGTCATACAGGATTTGGGGGATTACTGAGCCAAGGATTTAAATTCACCCAATTCCCCCTTTCTTCTGTCACACCACAACATAATCTCTTCCTTCCTGCTCTTCAAATTCACATCCCGGTAAATTTACTGCTAATTACTGAAGAGAAATACAGGTCAAATAGAGGCAAGCCTGGTAAAACAAACAGTACAACACGGCACCTGGAGCTTACAAAAATGTGATACATTTTAGTCATTCCTTTTTCTTTTTTTGGTGTAAATGGGAAACACTGTGATTCTGAAAACTAGAAAGTCAAGGATTCTTTCTTAGATGGTTTAGACAAAGTCTTTCCTAACTTCTATGAATTCTTTCGTTTGCTTAGGGTGGTCTTCGAGGTAGAGCAATTTGTGTGAATCTTAGGCCACTTTAATAGTGTTCCCAGATTTCTGTGGAAATGTACATGCCAGAGTTTGTACATGTGTTTTTACTTCATCTCCCTGTACACTGGGGTGAAAACATCATAGACATTAGTCAAAGAAAGCAAACCTTCCATTGCCCCAACCCCCTACCCAACTCGCATAAATTAGTTCTTGACAGAAACAATCCCACTTGGCTCTGGGTCCAGTAGCATTTCTGAGGAAGGAGTGAACTGTTTCTTCTGTCTGCAGGCGGCACTGTACTTCAGATGGTTTTTGTTCTTAACCTCAACCTTGGTGCTTCATGGTCTGAATAAAGTACATTCCCTAAAGGGTTCCAGATGATTCTACATTCAGGTTAAGCAACTTCTACATTTATTGTTTTCATTTAGCATTAAGATCTTTTCTAAAAATACACTAATTTTGATAAGCTATGCCACTCTTCACTGAGTCTTTTTGATGGCCAAAAATGGGTTTCTCTTGATCCTTCAAAAATATAGGTCTAGAGATGGAACAAATGAACATGAATGCCTGAACATGTTATTCAAATATATTCAAACAGAAGAAAGTAACAGATAAGAGTATAAATGCACATTTGCTGAAACCTAGGTCAATGAAAAAGTTTACGAAAATGAAATGGCTAATGAATGGCAAACTTTCAAGGAGGAAAGGACACTGAGGACAATGAAACTATTTTTGTGTA
>VMDR010005488.1:0-51374 GCA_007922815.1 Macrotus californicus
TTTAGATCTTTTGCATTTTTATATAAATTCAAGAATCAGCTTTTTATATAAATAAGTATGATAAATTGGCATATTTTCTTCAATTTGCATAGCAAATTGAAGAGAAATTATGTCTTAATAATCATTAGTGTTCAGAACTGTGAGCATGATATACCTCTCCTGTTACTTAGATCATCTTTAATATGTTCACCAGACTTTTATTTTTATTTTTTTAAGATTTTATTTATTTATTTTTAGAGAGGGGAAGGGAGAGAGAAAGAGAGGGAAAGAAACATCAATGTGTGGTTGCCTTTCACACGCCCCCCAATGGGGACCTGGTCCACAACCCAGGCATGTGCCCTGACTGGGAATCGAACTGGTGACCCTTTGGTTTGCAGGCCTGCACTCAACCACTGAGCCACACCAGCCAGAGTCTTTACAATATTTTTAAATTGTGCAGTACTTGAATATTATTTTGTTAGGTCTACCCCAATACATGTCATATGATTTGATGTTATAATTAATGGTATTTTAAACTGATAAGAACAGATACTACACTTGATCTTAGCCAAAAGGCCAAGGAGCAATAATTAATGGTATTTTAAAATTTCAATGAATTTAACTTAGGCTTTATTTAGGTCCATTTTATCTACGGTTGTTTTCATCCCCTGTGGGTCTACTTCTGGGCTTTCCATTCTGTGCTTCTGATCACCGTGTCTGTCCTATACCAACCCCACACTGTCACGATCACTACAGATTTATATTCGGTCTTGAAATCAAGCATTGTGAGTCTTGCAATGATTTCTTTATTTTATTTTAATTTTTTTATCCTCATCTAAGGACACTTTCCTTCATTGCTCCTAGAGAGAGAGAGGAAGGGAGAGAGAGAAACACTGATTGGTTCCCTCCCACATGAGCTGGGATCTGGGATCGAAACTGCAGCCTAGGCATGTGCCCTGACCCTTCGGATGTGGGATGACGCTCTAACCAACAGAGACACTCTGGCCGGGGCTTGCAATGATTTTTCTTTTCAGTTTTGTTTTGTACATTCCAGTTCCTTTGAGTTTCCACATGGACTTTAGAATAAGCATGTCACTTAAAAAAATTCTTGCTGGATTTGATTGTAATATGTTGAATCTATAGATTAGCTTAGGGAGAAATGACATCTTAAAAATAGTGAGTTTTCCAAATAAACATGGTCTAGCTCTTTATTTATTTAGGACTTCTTAATTCCTTTCATCTTAGGTATGTTTTTAATTTGTACCTAAGTATATCTTGTATTTTGTTGTAATTGGGAATGGCGCTGTTTTCTTTTGTTTATATTTTAATTTAAAACATTTTACGACTAGTACATAATAACACATTTATTTATTTAGATATATTGGTCTTATATTTTCAAACCTTGCTAAATTCAATTCTGATAGCATTTCTTTTTTTAAAGAAGATTTTATTTATTTATTTTTAGAGAGGGGAAGGGAAGGAGAAAGAGAGGGAGAGAAACATCAATGTGTGGTTGCCTCTCGCATGCCCCCTTCTGGGGACTTGGCCCGCAACCTAAGCATGTGCCCTGACTAGAAATCGAATCAGCAACCCTTTGCTTTGCAGGCCAGCACTCAATCCACTGAGCCGTACCAGCCAGGGCCTGGTAGCATTTCTTTATATTCCTTGAGGTTTTCTACATAGGTAGTCATAATAAGTGAACAAAATGATTTTATCTTTTTTCACTAACTATGCTTTTTATTTGTCTTGCTGTATTACACTGGCCTAGAACATTGAATAGAAGTAATGACTGAGGACATCCTTACCATATTCACAATATTAGAGAGAAAGCATTCAATATTTTACCATTAAATATCATGTTAACTGTAGGATATTCTTTATCAGATTGAGCAAGTTTTCTGTTCTTAATGTGCTGAATTTTCATAATGAATGGACATTGAGTTTTGGCAATGCTTTCCCTGAGTCTGTTGAGTGAAACACATGGACTTTCTTTAGTCTGCTGATATGATGAATTCTGTTGGCTGAATTTTGAATGTTAAACCAGCCTTACAGTCCCAGAAAAAAATCCCACTTGACCATGAGGCATTTATCTTTTTTTTTTTATATATATTATTGCATTAAATTTACCAATAGTGTGTTAAGGATTTGTTACATTTATATTCATGAAAGATGTTAAATTGTATTCTTATATTTTCTATTGGTTTTATTTTCATAAAATGATACTTAAAGTGTTTCTAATTTCTTGAAGAGTTCGTGTAAAATTGGTGTTATTCTATCATGGTTCGGTAGAACCCATCAGCGATACAACCTGGGCCTTCCATCTCTGCCAGATCGTTCCTTATCTTTCTGTTATGCTGAAGTTGCTTGTTGCTCTCCCACAGTGCACTGCTCCTGTGTTTGCTTTAGATAGTTAGTTACCTTTTAGAGCATTTAAACAGTGAGAAGGAATGTATTTTATATTTATCTTCATTTTACCTGTTTCCAGAGATCAAGTTTCTTTCTGGTATCACATTCATTTTTCTTGATCTTTTAACATCTCCTATGGAGCAGTGATGGTAATGGGTGCTCTGTTTTCTTTTTTTTTTTGAAAAGTCCATTTCTCTGGTTTTTGGAAAGATATTTTCACTAATATAGATTGCTGAGCTAGGTTTTTATTATTGACTTGCCCAGCTTCTGATGAGAAATCTGCTATCATTCTTATCTTTGTTTCTCTACATTGGTGCTCAACCATCTCCCATCTCGAACAATTAGGTCCTTGACCAAGTTGTTCACAGAAAAGAGTCTCGCTTGTCGAACAAAACTTCACTTCTTGACCCAACAACCCTCTCACGCTGACCCTTTCTGATCAGTCATGCATCTCTCGGGCAACAGAGGAGATTCAGTTTTCAGGCCTCACTTCTCAGACAGCCTTTCAGGACAAATTAAGTTCAAGAACTGAGGGTTCACTGTACTTGCTCTTTTCCTTTTGACTGCTTGCAGGGTTTTCTTTTTATACTAAATTCCAGAAGATTAAATATGATTTTTTTAAATTTTGAGGGCTCTGAGCTTTATAGATCTGTGGTTGATGGCTTTTTAAAAATACAATTTTCCAGTCTCTGCTCTCTATTGTTTCCTCTGTTCACCCTCTGGTGTCTTTAACTGCATGTATGTTAGACTACTTGATACTTTGCCACAATTATTAATTTTGTGGTTCTGTATCTCCCCCTCAGCCCCCTCCCCTGACACACTCATTTTTCTCTTAGTTTTTCAATTCATCCTCAAGTTCACTTGTATCAATTCACCTGGGTAATTTGTATCAATTCATCTTCAAGTTCACTTATTTTTCTTCAGGTGTGTCCAATCTACTGATGGGCCTGGTGAAGTTATTCTTTATCTCTGTTATCATATATTTTATTTTTATCCATTGAAATGTTATCTATTTCTCTGCCAAAATTCCCCAATTGTTTATATATGTTGTTCATCTTTTACTCCAGAGCTTTATTATATGAATTATATTTTCCATTTGGAATAGTTGGCCACATCGAGTCTGGTTCAGTTGATTACTATACCTTTTTTACAGTGCTCTGGAGTGTTCAATTACTTTTGATACGATGCTTATTTTCCTTAGAATTTTATTTTTTAACCATCTTTGAGGACTTGGAAGGCAAGGTCCTTTCCAGAGAGAATTTTTATTTGTTCTTTTCAATGCCCACATATACTAACGGTTCTCAGTCATTCTGAATGAAACTTTTGCCTGAGTTTTCTCTCAATAAGAATAATTTCAATTTGGTTTTCCAAAGAGATTTTGCTCTTCATGAATGGCAGCCAGTTGGTGGTCGGGGGTGGTGAATAGGGGGTGGAGGGATTGAGCAAAAAAGGAAAAAGGACTCATGGACATGGACAACTGTGTGGTGATTGCAGGGGGCCGGGGGGACATAAGGCAACTAAAAGGTAATGAAAAAATACAATAAAGATTGTATAATGAAAACAACAGGAAAAAAAGAGATTTTGGTTGCAAATTATCAACAGTGATATTTCCCTTTTTCAGCCTTGTACCCTGGTTTAAAGAATCAATTTTCTTTGTAATTCCTAAGGCAGTAAAAGGATTTGCGGTAGCGTCCAGGGGTGGTAGAGCCCACGGGCTCAGATTCTTCAGGATGAACCTGTTATGACTACTCTTTCAAAGGCAAACCCCCGCAGGCTGACTGAGTCAGCAGCTCTCTGCTTGCACCCTGCAGGCCTGCTTTCTTTTCTTTCCTCAGACCTGAGAGTTTCTCACTCTCATGCTAACTCCTAATGTTTCATGGGAGATATTTTTGATATTTTATCAAGAATAGTTACTGGTTTTGGTGAAGGGTTGATTCAGACAACTAGTCCATTATATTGTTCAGAAATGTACTTCTTCCTAGTTCCTGAATGTTTTGGTGATACGTTTTTATTTTGACTTCAATATTTATGTTAGAGTTTGCAAGGTTAAGCCCAGAGGCTAATTTTGTCTTAGGAAATCTGCTTGCCATTTTAGGAATGTCTACAGGTAAATAAAACCAACATTCTAGACTACCATCAGATAGTTTTATTAAAGAAGTTAGAAGAAAACAGAGTAAAAACATCAAGTTGCAAAAGAAAAAGAAAATATAGGAAAAGAATAGTTTTAAAACTGGTGAAAATTATGAATTTTGTACCACTTTGGAATAAATTACCTCCTAAGACTTTAAAATACACATGATACCAATTAAATCTTAGGTTACTTTTTCTTTAAGGTTCTTTTTGAATTATTTAGATGCAAATTTGTAGTATTTAAAATTGAGTTTTTGTCTTTCATTAAAGTGATAAAGAAAGACCTTAAAAATAAAAAGGAATGAGCCCTGGCTGGTGTGGCTCAGTGGATGGAGGACCGTCCTTGCGGCGAAAGGTCACAGGTTTGGTTCCCGGTCAGGGCACGTACAGCTGATCTCTCTCTCTCCCCTTCTTTTCCCACCTGCCTCCCTTTCTCTCTTCCTCCCTTCCTCTCTCTCTAAAACAACAAATGTAAAATTTTTTTTTTAAAAGGAGTGACCTTTTAAAAAAAATCACCAAAACTCCTGTCATTAAATATTACTAATGGACATAAGTGCAAAAAAATCCAAAATAAAATATTAATATAGCCACACATTAAAAAATGCACGCCATAAACAAGTTGGGAAATTTTTCTACAATGTAGGAGTACTTCAATATTCTGGTTTTTTATGTTAATTCTGCCATTAACATGATTCTAATAGATCATTTTAATATAGTACTAATAAGTCATAGAAAAGATCATATCAAAAGAAAATGCACTGAAAAAAATCAAATTCTGTTTCCTCAAAAAAATCTATAAATTTGGTAGAGATCTTTAAGCAGTAGAAATTGCATCTCTAAGCAAATTCCAGTGTCACGCTCACGACTGAACTGCTTTAAGCAAGCCCATCAGAATGCCTTTTTATCTTTAATATTATGGAATATTGTGTCCATATCAGTGAACGATACTCAACAAGATTTTTAAAAAGATTTTATTTATTTACTTTTAGAGAGGGGAAGGGAAGGAGAAAGGGAGAGAAACATCAATGTGTGGTTTCCTCTCACACTCCCCTTGCTGGAGACCTGGCCTGCAACCCAGGCATGTGCCCCGACTGGGAACCAAGCTGGCGACCCTTTGCTTCACAGGCTGGCACTCAATCCACTTGGCCACACCAGCCAGGGCTCAACAAGTTTTACAAAGAGTTTTAAAAACTGAAAGTTGAAGCAAAATTATAATTCTTATAGAAAATGTGATTGTATTCTTATAAAACTCCCACTAATAAATTGAAAAAATAAGAGGGGGATGGGACTAGTCAAGGAACATGTATGAATGACCCACGGACATGGACAACTGGATGGGGACTGACTGTGGGGGTTGGGGTGGGCTGGAGAGAGGAGAGCAAAGGGGGAAAAATTGGGACAACTGTAATAGAACAACAATACAATATTTAATTAAGAAAAGAAGAATTTGAAGGATCAGCTTGGTTACAAAATCAATAGCTTCCTTACATGTTTATTATAACTAGTTAAAAATTATGTTAGATAAACCTCCTATTCACAACAGCAATGAAATAGTAAAATCCTGAGATATCAATTTAGTATAAGTTCATAGTATTTATGTAACTGAAAGCTATAAATGAAACAGTTCAGGACCTGCATCTTGGGGTGCCTTTCTCATACTTTGCTCACCAACATCCCAGGAAATTTGGATGCTTTTCAGTACTTGAAGGGCGGATTTTCCTGCATTCCAACTGCCAAAGAATTCCAGCAGTTGTTTGCTGTTGAATGGCAACACCCAGAAACACGGGCAACCCAGCAGTGTTGCCGGGTAGTTTTGCCCGAGGGATTCAAAAGTTGCCCCACCTTCTCAAAGATGCAGAGAACAGGCTGGTGGTTGCCAGAGGGGTGGGGCTTGGGGGACTGGGTGAAAAAGGTGAAGGGATTAAGAAGTACAAATTGGTAGTTACAGAATAGTCATGGGGAGGTAAAGTGGAGTTTAAAGAATGTTGACTATATTGTAATAACTATGGATGGAGCCAGGTGGGTACAGGAAACATCAGGGGGAGCACGTGGTGAAGTGCATGACTGTCTGACCACCGTGCTGTGCACCTGAAACTAACACAAAACAATACTGAGTGTAGACTGTGATAAAGATATACTCTTGCAATAACAAAAACCTTCTCCCACTTTGTTTAGGGGAATGCTGGCTAAGGATCTTGGGGACCTTATCTTAGGTGAAGGACTTCGACTTCAGTATGTGAGTGGCTTGTTGACAGCAAACCCCGCGTATGACAAATGCCTGCAACACACCATTAAGACTTTGAATCGTTTGGCCGAATGTCTCTCAGAAAAAGGCCCAGCTGTGTAAACAGCAAGTTACTTACCTGAGTTCCGCCCTTGTCCCAAGGTCAAAGGGATCCACTGCCTGACAGAAGCGGCCAATTGCAGACCCGAACCCACCCAAAACTTGAAGACAACTGTGGGGGTTTGGGGGGATGGCAGGATTCTGTCAAATTTGGATTCTAAATTATGGACTCCTACTCTATCAGGCTTTAAAGGAACAGGATCTGGAATCTCTTGCTCGGACTAAAGAATGCCAAACAGCTTTTGACAATTAAGGATGAGTTAATTTTGGCCCCAGCTTTAAGGGCTGAAATGACAAAAGCCCTTCAACCCGTATGTCCTTCCTTCGACCTGTGTGTCCATGAGAGACAAAGCTAAGTCTTGGCATGTTGACACAAACTGGGTCACATTCCACAGCCAGTCCCTCACTGCTCTGGGCAACTAGAGCACACAGCAAAAGGTGGCCCCTTGCCTTCAAGTCGTGGCAGTTGCTTGCTCAGAAATTTGCCCTGGGGCAGCCTGCCACCATAAACATGACATCCTCACCACGTGCTCTCCTTATTGGAAGAAAAGGGAGATTATTGGCTTACGTCAGGAAGCATGGGAAAGTCTAAAGCTACAAATAACATCAGCTTTAAACCCAGCTGCCCTGCTCCTGAACGAGCTTCACAAACTCCAGAACACATCATCGAACTGGGAAATTCTAGCCGGCCGGACTTGACTGACCAGAGTTAGCTGAACTGGAGTTGAAACTCTTCGCCGATGGGCATAGCTTCATGGACCAAGGTAAGCTTCATGCTGGGTCCGCTGTGGTGACTTCACAAAGAACTCTAGAGGCAAAAACCTTACCCCCAGGGCATTCAGCACAAAAGGTGGAGATCATTTCTTCACAACAGCCCTGCTTCTGGCTGAAGGCAAACAGGTCAACAACACATGGTGGGCAAGAGTAGGTTCACAGCAGTATGGAAAGAGGCATGCAGACTATGACTATAATAATAATAATAATAATAATAATAATAATAATAATACGGGGATAAACTCTGTTCCTCACTCTCACAGCTGTCAGCCTACTTTTGCTCGCCCCTGTGTCTATAGACAGATTCCCGGTAAGCCTTTTTAGTGGTACATGTCCATGGAGCCATTTGGAAAGGAAGAGGGCAACTCACTGCCCAAAATAAAGATATTAAATATGCTTCTGAGATTCTGCTGCTGTGAGATGCAGGTCACAAACCCTCACAGGTGGCCATCGTACATGGCCCTGGCCATCAGTGGGGTGAAACCCATGCCATCAGAGGAAATCGACTGGCTGACCAGGCCACAAAGAAGCAGCAAGAGAAGGTGATTATCTAGCTATGGTAGGATCTCTCCTCCTCAAACCGACTTATCTCAGTGCCAGCTGGTATAATTAAAGCCCGAGAAAGAGCCAGGGAATGGGGATTTACTTTTGATCAGGCCAGACATATAATGCACAAGGAATCTTCTGGATTCCAGACATCCTGTTGAGTGCTGTGATCCGCTATATCTGCGACAGCACCCATTAGGTGGCGTCCCCTTGCGGTGGACCCAAAGGTACAATGTGTAAAATGGGGCCTGATTTACAAAAGGCCGTCCAACAACTTCCTCAGGGTTATGGGACCTGTGCTCGCCCGCTGCTGAGGCTCTGCAGATGGGGATGCGGTGCAAAGGGAGTGCACCCCCTGAGGACCGGCGGAGAGACTTTATTCAGATGGCTGGAGCCTCTGCACATTTTAGGTACTTGCTAGTGTTTGTAGACACCTTTTCAGGATGGGTAGCAGCCTACCGCGCCCGAACTGAAAAGGCCTCTGGAGTAGTGAAGGCCCTCCTCAAAGAAACCATGCCTCAATTTGGGTTGCCAACCACCCTTCCAAGTGACAAGGGGCCCATGTTCGTTCCCAGTGTCACTCAGCAGGTTTCTGAAACGTTGCACATCACCTGGAAGTGACATTCTTCCTGGAGACCCCAGTCAACAGGGAAAACTGAGAAAATGACTCCCACTCTGAAAAAGCAGCATTGCCAAAATATGTCAGGAAACTCTTTTTTTGTCTTGGGATAAAGCTTTGCGATCGCTCTGTCGCGGGCGAGGAGCGCTCCCGGCGCAGGCTCCGATCGAGCCCCCGTGAGATTCTGTGTGGTCGGCCACGCGGGGCCTCTGCCCCAGCAGGCGACTCACCGGCGCGCTGCGAGATCCAGCAAGAGGTGAGTATTACTATGTTAAGGCCTCGGGCCGCACACGAGCGTCTGCCCATGAGTCTGCCTCCAGCAGGTCTGCTCTCTCGCTGATGTGACCCTGCGCCCCCTGTGCCTGGGAGACCGAGCGCCCCTGACGGCCTGGAGAGAACAGGGGCCCGGACAGCGCCTGGCTGCCGGCCGGTCCGCGCCGTCGCGGTTCTGCTGAGCACCCGCTCATCGGCCACTCCGGCCGGAGCGACGCCGTGGACACGTCCCACCGGAGCGAAAGCGGCAGGCAGCGCCCGAAGTCACCCCACCTGGGGAAGAAAATAAACGGGGGACTTGAGAAGCGCTTGAAGACCTAAAGCGACTGTTTCATAAAGAGATAAGTAACATGAAGGTGTGGTATGCCTTGGGTGTCCTGTGCCTCTTCTGGGGGCTCGCCCCGGCGTGGAAGGGGAACTCCGTGGTCAGAGTCTCTCAGTCCATAGCCTCCTCCGCCAGGCTGTCCCACCGCTGGATCTGCCACCCCAGGCCTCCCTCCGGGCCGGGCCGCTCCGACCCTCTGGTCCTGCCCGTTTTCAATTTCTCTGACATACCGACCTTCCGAGTCACGTACGGCCTGAAAGTCCCCAAGGCTGTGTACCGAGTGAGGCTGGCTGATCGCCAGCCCCCTGCTCCTTGTTTCTTCCTCACCCCACCCGAGAGCCTTCCGGCCGCGCGTTCGGGGGGGAACTGCACGAGGCCCGGATCCCGCGGGCGCGCGAGTCTGCCCATCCCCGGTGGGAGCGCCGCCGGGGCGCGTCGGCAGAACGCGACGCGTCGCACCGACCCGGTTCCTCTCCCTCCGATTCGACAACGACGCGCAAACCTGTCCTCTGCCTACGCTGCCACCAGACTGTGCAGGACCTGGAGCGATCGGGATGCCGCCCATCGGAAGGACGCCCCCACCCCCTTGCAGAGTTGCCGTGTGACTCCGTCAGGGACCCTGCCTCGCACGGACCCCTGGTTAGAGAGCATCTTGAGCCACCTTCCCCAAGGGGATAACCTTAATTTTCAGAATATGGCTGGAGTCTTATGTGCTCCCGCGGGTTACATTTTCGTTTGTGGGTCCAATGACCAGGCGTGGGCCTATAAATGCCTTGACAGCTGGCGGATAGGTGGAACCTGCCTGTTAGGCTACTTGGTAACCCCGTTCTCTGTCCACAACGTTTCAGAAGCTGCCCTGCCGCTCTTCACGAGGATTGCTCTTGGTGTCCCTGCTGGGGACAGTTATTTCTTTGGCCACACCCTCCTCCTGTGGGGGGGCGTGGCAGCTCATCAACATGTGCTTAGGAACCTATCACAAACCTTAGCTGTTATTGCGAGTGAGACCGCTGCCACCCTCACCGGGCTGCACGCGTCCTCGGATTCTGCCGCTAAAGTCGTGCTTGACAACCGCACAGCTCTGGACTACCTGCTCGCTGAACAGGGCGGGGTCTGCGTCACTGCTGGCGCTGCTTGCTGCGTATATGTCAATTCTTCCTCCCAGGTGGAGACTCGCATCGCTAAAATCAGACAGCGAGCTGCTTGGCTCCAGCCAACCTCAGAGCATCAGAGCAGAGTGAGTTTAGGTGGAACGAAAAACTGGTTCACAGGCCTTTTCTCACGGAAGCTGAACGGGGTGCGTTCGATCCTAGGTAACATTCTCAAGTTAGGTCTGGCTATCCTTCTTGTAGTTATATTATTCATAATACTTATATACTGTATAATTAAGTGCTGTGTTAACAAGGCTAAGCCCACTAAGACAGGCAGGGAAATACCTATGATAACTCTAAAACCCCCATGTTTAAGAGGGGCACTAAAGAATATTTCATAGATCAGGTCAAACGGTTCCATTCCACAATCTCACCTCGCCGACCCCAATCAGCAGGAAGTAGCCAGATGAGAGACAACGTCCTTTTCTCCCTAATTGCACAGGACTGTGGAATGGACCAGTTGACAGTGGGAAATTGTAACAAAATAAATAATCAGTCTTTGGGATCCCATCTTGTTCAAGCCTGACCTGTCAGCTAGCAGCTTCTGCTTAGTCCTGCATGGAGATATGCTAATCATTAAAGGAATCTAACCTGTAGCCTAGGAATTACCAAAACAATCTCCCTGCTTGAGACTACCTCCCCAAGGAGGAAAGGAAGGTATGTACAAAAATAATGATTGTTTATTAAAAGATTTATAGGCACCTCATGACTGGGACCGCAGCAGCTGGAGTTCGTTAGCCAAAAGGAAAGACGTGTCACTGCCCCTTGGGCCCTTGCTGACGTCCAGATGTCTGCGGTCATCACTCACCTCCTGACCTCAAACCCTCTCGTTTTCCCCTGATACACGAGAGGCCTAAATTCTGTACTTTCTCACGATGGTTAGTCTGCCATCCTCTCGGCTTGCTGGCTTCCCAAATAAAGTTGCTTTCCTTGCCCCGACTTCTTGTCCTTCGACTTATTGGCTGTCATGCAGCAAGGGGAACAAGCTTTCACTCAATTACAGAATGAGGTTTAAATCAATGGAATCGGTCCATGGCTCCTAAACAGTAAATTGGAATTCTAGAAATTGCAACTGTAAATTATTTAAATTCAATATTGTGACAGTAGAAAGAGGAAGGTGGTTTTTATAACACAAACCAATTAGAAAGCTCCAGAGAAATAAGCACTCAAATTGAACGCAGAAAACTTAAAGGAGTATTGACAGCTCACCAGCCTTGCAAGACTGATAACATTTCATGAAGTTTCACTACAGAAGACAGTTTTGTTGTCCTTCAGGAGACTATCGATAGATCAATGTATAAAAGAGAAGTCAAATTATAAAATCAACCAACAGAGATGTGAACACTTAGTAGTATATGATGATGGTGGGCAACCTGGGTAGTTATCTGGGAAAAAAGAAAGCCAGAATTCTGCCTTAGCCATTTCACTGAATGTACAACATGCACATGCCCCCATCTCCAGGTAGATCACAATTTTTTTTTTTTAGATTCCACATATAAGTGAGATCATGTATTTGTCTTTTCCCGCCTGGCTTATTTCACTTAGCATAATGCTCTCCAGGGCCATCCATGCTGCAATAAAAAAAGTAAGAGGTCCTTCTTTTTTACTGCTGCATAGTATTCCATTGTGTAGATGTACCACAGCTCTTTTATCCACTCATCTACTGATGGGCACTTAGGCTGTGTCCAGATCTTGGCTATTGTGAATAGTGCTGCCATGAACATTGGGCTGCCTTCTTTTTGTGTATTGGTGTTTCAGGATTCTTAATATATATTACCAAAAGTGGGACTGCTGGGTCATAAGGCAGTTCCATTTTTAATTTTCTGAGGACATTCAGTACTGTTTTCCACAGCGGCTGCACCAGTCTGCATTCCCACCAGCAGTGCACGAGGGTTCCCTTTTCTCCACAGCCTCCCAGCACTTGTTCATTGTTGACTTATTGATGGTAATTGATAAGTAAATCAGATCACAAATTTAAAAGTTAAACAAAACAAAACAAAACTGTTCCTTGGAAAATATGGGCTTAAAAAAAATACTGGTGTGGGGAGGCTCAAGACATAAAATTCATACCCCATAAAGGAAAAAAAAGATATATTTAACCATATGAAAATGTAAATGTTCTCAATGAAAAAAATATAATCAAAATAAAAGTGCCAAACTGAGAAAGATATTTACAACCTCCAATGCAAAGGCTGGTTTACTCCTGGAGGGGTCTGTTCATTGCAGTTCACATCTTTCCCACACTTCAATGTTGCTAGAATGGGGATGTGGGGAAGCTTCCTACCTTGGCCTCACAGTGGGAGACAGATGGCCGGGAGAGGGGAGGGGGCTCTCAGACTCATTCACAGCCGGAGGCGTCAAGAGCAGGCTGGTCTGCTTCACTGCAATGCCAGCCTTCCAGCCCAGTTCTGACGGCTTCCAGGTCCTGGCGGAACTGTCCTCTAAAAATGCTTCAGCGTCAGTGCCCTGGATCGTACTGAGGACACTGTTACTGGAAAACCATGGGCATGGAGGGCTGGCTCCGTGTTGCCAGGTGGTTCTGAGGAGTGAGACATTGAGCTGGAGGCGTTCACTTTATTCCCAGTCTCTGTGTGCCACAGCGAAAGGCGGCAACACTATCTGCCTATTGAAGTGTAAAAAGGGTTATTTTAATATGGTCAAATTAAAAATTATAGGTGATAAGAAACCATTGCTTCTTAATTTAATGGGCACTTTATTTTCTTTTTATAATTAATGATGTCTTTGGTGATGAAATATAGAAAATAATGGGCTTTCACAAATCAATAAGAGAAACAATCCACATTCAAAGAAATACAAATGACATTTAAAAATATGAATAGATGTTTATGTTTATAATTTTAAAAATAAAAATTGAAGCTGAAAGGCCATTTCACCTATGAGAGTCACCAAAGATCAAATACAGGGTGGATGAGGGTGCATGAAAACAGACAACACCCTCATAAAGGTTCGGTGGTGGATTCAGCCCTCTTCAAGGGACCAGTTAATGTCCTTACAGGACAATTCGATGAAGTCTGTCAACACTAGGAACACAGATTTTGACCAGCAATTTGGTATTTGCAAATGTATCCTATAGATCTATACAGAGACACAGATGTACAGAGATAACTTTAGAAAGAGATCCCTGCATTACTTTTAATTGTAAAGAACAAAAACTATTTGTTTTCATGACTCACTGAATAAATGATGGGACGGTCGATCAATGTAATTTAATTAGTTAGTCCCTTCAAGTGAGGCAGATGTTTATGTGCTAACAAAGAAACATCTCCAAAATATATTCTTTGGCCGAAAGAGACCAGGCTCAGGATAGTACTTATGGATGTATAACGTGTGCCTTCACTTGTGAAGAAAACCAACAAATCAGATGTACATGTACATGCACGCAAACACACATTTTAGCGTATTACACCATCACAGTTATGTTTTTTAATTTTTATTTTTTTTCCATTACAGTTTACATTCAAGTAACTGTTACTTTTCAGTTGAAAAGAAAGATTAGACAAGAGGTAATGTGACATTTTGCACTTTTAGGTAAGTCGCCTCGGGCAGCTTTGGTCCCCGAGCAGTGACTCACACCTGTGTGACTAAGCCGACATCTGGTATCTTGAACCTGTTTAACGTCTCTTTTGTTTTCTCGGTGTGTACGTCACTGAAAGACAGGCCTGTGCTTCGTCCCCCTTGTCTGTGTAGCCCCAGGTGACTGTCCGCATCGCGCAGCCCTCTTCCAGTTGTGCAGGTATGTCAGGGATCTCTCTGTGGAAAGATGCAGGTCTGGGCTTTTTGGGTTTTTTTTTTAACTCTTTTTTGGTTTGGTTTCGTCTCGCTCTCTGCATGAGCTGTTGTTTTTGTTATCCTTTGGAAATATGTCAAGGGGCTCTGTCCACTAAGATGGATATTTCCACGCTTTGTCCTGCCCATGCTCCCAAACGTGCTGCTGTGGAGGGTGACCGAGAAGGCTATGTTGTCACTGTGGCTGGAATGTGTCCTTTCTCTCTGGTGGTTGTTGGGACAAGCACTGTGATTTTTGCTCTTGCCTGGGTTGAATGATTTATGAGTGAACTATTTAATTTTTGGAACACTTGACATTTTTGACCTCTCATCCATCAACCCTTTGGAATTACTTTGCTCGGTAGATTGAAATACTGCTTCGTTCCCCTGCAGCTCCTTTCAGTCTTCTTGTCATCGGAAACGCTGCCCTGGGTTTGCCCACGACGGTCCTGACAGGTAAGCAGACGGCTCTGAGAGGCAGGCTCGCCAGCAGCACCGCCAAGAGCAGCTTCGACAGCTATATCCCTGCTTGCATTAAATTCTTACAAAATAAATTTTCTGTGTCTTAAACATTTCACTTTTGTTATGATGATAAACTAACCAAAAGAAGTCTTAGAATTGTCTTATCTTCCTTGGAAAGAAATAAAGTTGGGTTAAGATAAACCCAAATAAATAAATCTTGCTCTTGTCATGACGGCGTCCTTAATGTAGGTGGCTTTGCGGGACAGTAGTTGTCCTGCCTTCATGGCGGTTACTAGCATTTCAACATTCCCGCTCACAGCGGAGTGAGACCGCTTTGTTCCATTGCTCTGGAGTGGGTTACTCCTTCCCTCACTGGGCTGGATGCCAGACAGTTGGAAGGTTGGCAAGTTTTGTGACCTCCTCACAGTGGAACTGGTAAACGAACCAGATATCAACGACACTTAAGGACAGTCAGAAAGCTTGGTTGTCCAGGACGTCATTAATGAGACAGGCCTTTTGTGTCTACACGCGTTCTATTTCACTAGAAACTGTCTGTGATTTATCTGGGCACATATTTATTGCTTTTATCTTCAGAGCGTGGTCAGGCTATGTGTCTGGCCTTGAGGCCTAGCGCAGAAAGAGGGTCTGACACTGCGAAAGCTCGTTCTGAGTAGATGCTGGGGTGAAAACAGGTGTTCTCTTTGAAATGAGCTGGAGATCTGCCTGACTTTCCTTCTGGGCGTTTTCTGAGATACGGTCCTTTGTGTCCAGAATAGGTGCCAAATGAATCATCTTGGCCCAAGCAAAACTCTTGGGACGACATTCCGGAAACAAGCTTCAGAGTTTATTATGCCTAAGAGTTTTCTAGAACAAGAAATGGCCCGGATGCCTGGCCATCCAGAGAAGATGATTTTTTTCTTTCTGGTGTGTGATCTATAACTGTCCCTTATGTGAGACATATCACGGTGTTAACATGGTGTCCGTTCTCCTTTTGTCCTTCTCAATGTCAGGAAACCTCCTCTGTGCTCGGACACACGAGACAGATCACATCTCTAAAGTAGAGCGCTGGACCTATTCCTGCCCCCAGCCCTACTTTTTTGGAGGATTTACTCTAATTGCTCTAAGAATCGTAAGAACACACATTTGTTCATTCAACATATATGTGTCCCTGCTGCGTGCTGGGTACTCTTCTATGTACTGAGAACCCAGTAACAAATGAGACAAAGACACTGCTTTCAGGAAGCTTATGTTCTAGAATTCGGATCTTTCATGGGCTCAGGAACTAAGACCTTTTCCTCGTTGAGGTTTCTTAGATTACTCTTCATTATCTAAAAATAACTTCTCAAAGAGGCATCCTCCCATATGTTATTGTATAATCTGTTAACATTTACTTTTAGAAAGAAAATCTAAATCCAAACAAGTTTTATTTATTCTATTCTTAAGAAGTGATGAATTGTTGGTTCATGACCTCTATAGAAAGGGTTCCTGACCTGGAGCTCTTACTGAGATACAGACTGATTCCCTGCATGGGGGGTGCAGCCCGGAATGATTTCGTATTTCCAGCAGCCTCCAGGCAGTGCTGAGGCTGCTGGTGCACGGGCCCCCTGAGTGGCAAGGCTCCACACAACACCAGTGTGGATTAAATGTACCTCAGTCCCCCATGACCCCATGGTACAATTCTCTAAACTTTATTGTCGACTGTAACCTCCATGGTAAAAGTGGTCCAACATGACTGTCCCTGGCAGGCTGCGGTTATTTATAATATGCCCCCCGACACAGCAGAGGCTATACAAATCCATAAGGTCATCAGTCCTGGCCAATGTGGCTCAGTTGGCTAAGCATCCTCCCACAGACTGAAGTGTCACGGGTTCGATTCCCAGTCAGAGCACATGCCTAGGTGGGTTTGGTCCCTGGTCAGGGCAGGGGGGGTGGCATATGAAGGGCAGCCAATTGATGTTTCTCTCTCCCTCTTTCTTCCTCCCTCCCCTTCTCTCTAAAAAAGATTATGGTCACTCAGTGTGTCATTCAGTACTCTAATGGTGTAACATAACTAGGAGATTATATGACACAGTGGTTAAGAATTTGGGATTTAGAATCAGAAAATCCCTATTAACCATGCAACATTAAGGAAGTTACTTAATCTCTCTAAACCTGTTTCTTCATCTGCAAAGTGGAGATGACTAATATTTCTCACCTGTGGGGTTATCATGAAGATTAAATGAGATAATGCATATAAAAAGCTCACATAACTATGGCATTTACTGCAGGCTCCATAAAGGCTAGCTTTTCCGATATTACAGTGTGGAAAGTGTGTGGAGAACGAGAAACAAAGAAGGCCTTCACTGCGTCCTCCAAGGAGACATATTTGAGGTGTGTGCTAACTGACCCACTGTAGGGACACTGGTAAAGAAGGACAGAAAGAGCCACAGGGCTGGGAGAGGAAGCCACCAGTGTGGCTCTCGCAAGTGCCCGCGGACCCTATCAGAAACTCACCGTGCACAGCAGCCAGTTTTCACACATTAATTTATTTAATCCTCACGATAATCCTGTGGTGGGCCAAACCATGAATCTCCGCTTAATAGAGGAGGAAACACAGTGTTTGAGAAAGGTTCGTTTGGCCCCAACTAGGAAGTGGTTGACGTGGATGTCAAATTCCATCCAACTCCTGCATCTGCCTGTTGATCACTGCACTGTTCTGATCTGAAAAGGCGTAAAGCTGAGGGTGGTCTCCGAGCTGGGTGTTGGTGGCCAGGCGACAGGGTGATGAGGGTGGGAAAGGGAGAAGACCGAGAGACGGGTCTCAGAGGTACTGGGAATGGGTCGGGCGAAGGTGCTGGCTGGAAAATGGAAGCAAGGGGGGGAAATGAGGGTCTGCATGTACTGGACTGCACATATTAATAGGAGAATTGAATTGATGGGCCAGTTAATTTGTGTTCTCTGAGACTTTACTAATGTGCCATTGATCTCCAAGGAGTCAAGATTGTTTGAGGACTTTTTGGGTTCCCGGGGATGGTGTTCTTCAGGAAACGCCACCTCAGTGGGAAAGATCACAAAAGCCCAGCAACTGACGTGTTCCCTAGGGACATGCCAGACCTGATCTTCCCTGTGTTAGGTCTGGGTGACATGTGTGCTGTGCTCCTTCTCGGTTGCTATGGAGAGTTTATCATTATCCTCACAGTTTAGCATCATCTTCTCATGCTGCTGTAAGAAGGAAAAGTAGCACTTGCCAGACTTTGGCAGCTGTTCTCTGTGCTTCGTTCACCATTGGGAGTATTTTGTTCATTCAGCAGTCAGAGGTTTGATTGCACAGTGTGACGAAACAGGACCACACACTAAACCCGACATGCTCCGGGCGCCTGCACGGTGGCCTTCAGACTCAGAGACCAAAGTAACCTCACAGGATGGTCTGAAATGAAACTTTTCTCACTCAGATCGGGTCACGGTGGGTAGTCATGTCCTAGGTTGGCCTCTTCCGTGACAAGGTCAGTATTTACCTTAACTGAGCCTGTCGTCTGTTTGCATCTACAGTCACAGACCTGTGGAATGTCAGAGTTACCCCCGTTCCCGAGGCCTCCCAAGGGCACAGCCTCCCACCAGAGCAGGAGACCACAGAACCCCCACTGTTGTCCCGTTCCCTGAAAATACCATCTCTGAGCGCTGTAAATGTTAACTGTCCTGCGCCCGCCAATGTAAAGGAAGCGTGTGTCCATCCGTTTTGCTTTTTATCCAATCTCAGAGATTACCCGCTTTGCTTTCTCCCTAATCTATCACCAATGAATTTCATGTAACCCTCCTTACACCTCCGCCTTTGATTGTAATGTATAAAATAAGTGCAAAAATGCCGTTATCTGAAAAAATCCCAGACTTTCTGTTTTTCAGGCCACTAAAGAACCAGGTGAAGACATTGACCTATTTGATATGAAACAAAAAGTTCATTTAAGAAAATTCCCAGAGAGCATTTAAAAGCATAAGAATAAAATCTCTCTGAATTTCCATGAAACTCGATTTCCTGGCACCTGTGCACTTAAAATAAAAGAAAACAAACACCTGCCATCATCCGGAGCATTTTTGCAATGGGTTGAGATTTTGCTTCCCAGCGATTGTCGTCAGTTTGGCTGAGATTAACTCACAAGAATTCTCTACAGGTTTGGGCATTTCTCGTGCAGACAGCAGGCTGTGTCTAGTCTGTCTGCTTCATTATCGCGGAACTTCAGAGGCTGCATACAAGCAGCACAGCTGGCCAGCTGCTTCCCTGTCTTCCCGCTCTAAAACTCACCCCCTTCCCCCCCCCCCTCTCTCTCTCTGTCTTTTACTCACCCAGTGGGCACACAGACATGGCTCATGATTCCCTTTATTATTTCTGGCTATATGACTCAGTCTCTGAACAGTACTGGAAGATCCTTTTATATAACTGGGCTTATTGCAATGCAGTGATGACTATTCCAAGACACTTGAGGGTAACGTATGAGAAGTACTTAATGTTTCTTAGGAGAACACTTTTTTGTGGCTTTAGGCATTATTTTATTTCTAAAACTCGTGATAATTGTTTTCCTTTACAGATGTTATAAGAAAACCAGCAGATAAATACCTTAGGTTACTCTAGCCGTAGGAAAGTCAGGCCTCTGAGAATTTATCACTGAAGCATTTTCTCTTAAAAGACTTGAACGTGGAGAAAGGTTTTGTCCCACCTGGGCTGTTTGTGTGACTGTATTTATTGAGCTATGCAGAGGTAAGGAAGCAGTGTATCTTGGCACTTGATTAAGCAGAACAAATGGGTTGAATTTTGCCCACCCCGTTTTCCCCCGTTCTCCATTTTGGCCATTTGCTGCTTTAGAAGAAAAAAGCAAATGTTAAGAGATAGAAGCTAAAATAGCATCTGTATTTTTGTGTAGCATTGTGGTAGGCTGGATGAATGACCCAGATGTGTCTACATCCTAATCTCCAGACTCTGGCTGTACCTTATATGGTAAAAGAGACTTTACAGATGTTAGTTAAGACTCTTGAGATGAGAAGATCCTGGGTTGTGCAGGTGTTTGCAGTATGTTCACAGGGGTCTTTATAAAAGGGAGAGGGAGAGTTAGAGGGACAAGGTGTGATGACTGAAGCTAAGGTTGGAGTGACGTGGGACCATACCCTCCTCTTCTCAGTAACATGGCATCCGCCTGGGACAAGTACACCGGGCTATCCCTCCTTTCACTGGCTCTTTCCAATCCCTGGCCCATTAATAACTATTCTCTTTCTTTCATTATTTGGTCCAGGCCTTTTTTCATCTTCTTGTTATGCTTATATCTTGTGGGTTACAATGGTTTCATGTAAAAATGGTGACACCCCAAGGATTCTAGCCCATATCTCATTATCCAGGGGATCTAGGGCTCGGGCCCTAGAACAGGCAGAAAGAGATTTTCCAGCCCATGGGTCTATGCCTCATCTCAGCCTGAAGCAACTGCAGAAGACTGGCCACCGACCCTTCCTCTTCCCATGTGATTGTAAGGATCTCTCGGGATCTATGAGGCAGCAAAGTTGGCATAGGGAGCAATTCCTTCTGTTGGGAGAATGATATCAGCCTATAACAAGAGACAACCTCTGTGGTTCCCCATCAGTCTTGCCTGTGTGTTCATTAGCCATCATCATGAACCTCCATGGGTCAAGGTCCCTTGGTTAGCAATCTGGCTTTGCTGCCAGCTACAGCAATCACGTCAAACTCGAATCTCATGGTTAAGTGCGGCTACATGGCCTCTTCTGCTCCAGAATCCTATCATCCTAATTGTCACTAGAGATCCCAGCTGTGTAACCCTATCCCCACTGTCCATCCTGTCCAGCAGAGGACAGCCATTACTGAGCTTGTCAGTGATGTTGTGACCTCTTCACTGGCTCACTGTGTGCTAGCACAAGGTGTGTTCTGCCAGTCCTCCTGGTGAGCGCAATCATCCGGTGTGTTCTTCAGTCTTTCATAACAGATCCATGAAAGCACGCTGCATCCGTAAGTATTTTTTCCTCCTCTGCCGACAATGCCAAAGCAGTTCTAGCTCCTTCACCTCATTAGGCCTCCCTTTAGGGGTTATTGCAAGTGCGTTGTTTCTAAGTCATGGGAGGATATTCCCAAAGGCTCCATTACTCAGCTGTATACGCTGCCCTGGCTCAGTGCCCTAAGGTCCCATGCCCTGGCGTGTCTTCTGAATTCCTGCTGGAACCCATTTGTGAGGTCCTGCAGATCCTTATGTGAATAATCCCTTTATCTTTTGGTAGGGTCAGCACTTTCTCAGTTGCGCTGAGGTTTTGTTGGTATATTAACCAGGAGGGGAGGGGGGTGGGTTTTGAGGAGGACAGATATTTTCTTGCAAGGCATGTACCTCATCTGAGCTTATGCATAAACTCTAGTGTGTGTGTGTGGGGTGTGGGGGGCTGCTACCCCTCAGCTTGTTGTGTTTGTCAGCCCATCCGTTCCCCTTAGTCAAAATTCTTGAGAGATAATATCTGATTGGCCCAGCTCCACCTATAGAACCCTCTAGGTCAAGTGTAATCAGGAAGATATAACCTTGACACGTGGACACAATCATCCAGCAGAAAATGTCTATGAAAGCTCAGTTGGAAAGAACTGGGTGTTTTGGCTCATTGAGCACTTGCAACTGTCCGTGGCAGTAAAGACTGAGACCACTCCACGGCGCAGGTACGCCGAGAAGCTTCTTCAATTTCAACTGCTGTGCTGAGGGCAAAGGGACAAGGGAGGGGATGTTTGGTGTTTCTGTTCTTTTTCCAAGATATAGGCACTTGGGGACTGTGTAGGCTCTGGAGTTTGTTCTGAATTCTAAATCATGCCTATTATTTCTATTCTGTGTATTAACATTAACAAAGTGAAAAGCCAGCGGAAATGACTTTGAAGTAACTTCCAACTAGGTTTTATAATGCCCAAGTGACCTTAAAACAAAGCTGATTTTAAAAATATGTTCAAAGTCGTCAGTTATAAAATAGAGGTCAATCAGTTTTTCATAGTTCCCTAAGTCTTTTTCTACTGACCCATCATTTTGGGTTCTGACCCACTTTTGGCAGTTTCTCGGTACATTTGGCACCAGGAGGTAACTTTTAAAGTGGTAAAGGGTCTGTGGACAGGAAGCTGGGTGTTGTAAGTTCCTGAGTGAGGCTTTGCCTCTGGAGATCTGGATGAAACAATAGGCGGGCCCTGCAGTCACGGGGGGAAGAGCTTTCCTACTAAGCAAGCAACAGGAAAGCTCTCCGTCCACACAGACGCCGTCTGGGGTAGGAGCACCAGAAGTCAGCTTGACAGGTGAAATGGAGCTCATCGGTACAGTTCTCCCACTGTCTTTCTTCCTGCTGTTTCTAAGGTGGCCAGAATAGGTGGAATGCAACAGAAATTAAAAACAATTAAAAAGCAGTTTTTTCACTTATTTTTAAACGATAATTGGATGGTGGATGTTGACTGGTCATTTGCTCTCAAACTTCATGGCAATGACAGCCCCAACAGCTCCTCAGTGGTTACCTGCTACAGTTCATTCTGGATTAAAAACATGCATTTAAAATCCAATTTCTTTGGTTTAATCTCTCATTTTCTTCAGTAGTAAATGAAAGGGCTCCTGTGTTTGTAAAGTAAAGGTCCTTAGACCAACTGTCATTTTGCAAACTACAAATGCTTATCCATTATAGAGACGACACCACAGCTACAGAAATTCCTCCTTCTTTTGAGTGGCTCTGAAAAGAGCCGTTGGTTTAGTTAAGACAGGTTTTCATTTTCCAGCTCACTTGCCCGTGGCCTTATGATGGCTCTCGGTCTTCTTGGGCAGCAGCACGGCCTGGATATTGGGCAGGACGCCACCCTGCACCATGGTCACTTTGCCCAGCAGCTTGTTGAGCTCCTCGTCGTTGCGGATGGCCAGCTGCAGGTGGCACGGGTTGACGCGCGTCTTCTTGTCGCGCGCTGCGTTGCCCGCCAGCTCCAGGATCTCGGCCGTCAGGTACTTACTTGAGCACGGCCGCCAGGTACAGGGCGCGCTGGCCCCGACCCGCTCGGCATAGTTGTCCTTGCGGAGCAGTTGGTGCACGTGGCCCACGGGGAACTGCAGCCCCGCCCGCTACGAGCGTGTCTTGGCCTTGGCACGCGCTTTGCCGCCCCGCTTTCCGCGTCCAGACATGACGGACAGGATACCTTGGCTCTAACTTGGGTGTCCTCATTTCTTGTACATCGTCTACTGCAAGAACGGTTAGCTGACGCCACAAGACTTTCTGTATAATAGACGTATATTTACTCATTTTGAAACTGTGCAACATATATTGTAGATATAGACGTATAGACATCTCCTAGAGGAGGGAAGTCTCAACTTTGGAGGTGGGAGAAAACTAGAATCCCAATTCTGGCTAAAGGGAAACCACTCTGCTAGCTCTCTGTTTAGAAGGGTTTTTCTGATTCTCTGAAGGTGAGGAAAAGTTACCATTGGAAAGCCCTTGGCGTTTGGGATGCACCCGAAGGGAGTTCCTCAGAGGTGGACCAGTCCACGGCTTAAAGGGGTAGAAATGCGTGGTTTTGTTATCTACTATGCCAGTGCTTTTCAAACGTTTTGGTCTCAGGACCTTTTACTACTCTTAAAAATTAGTGAGGACCCCACAGAGCTTACTTTGGAAGGTTTTTGAAGACACAGGGTCCACCAGCACATCTTTCATTGGGTGTCAGAATGACGATGGCAATAGATAAGCGAATGAGAGCAGAAGAGGCACAAAACACCTCAGTTATTATCTTAAAACAGTTTGACCTTCTGAACCTCCAGGGATCCCAAACCACACTGGCAAAACTGCTGCTGCTCAACACATTGTCCGAAGAAAGCAGTTTGAACAAAGGGGAACTGACTTTAATGAATTTAACAATATGATAATAATATGCTTTGTTATCTTCACTGGGAAAATACGAGGTTTTATTTATGGAAAAACATTACGTTCACAGTGTAAGAAGTGTGTGTGTGTGTGTGTGTGTGTGTGTGTGTGTGTGAGTACAGTTAAAGAAAAGACAAGGTAGCCTGTTTGGGGAAAGCCAAGAAAGTGTGTCTTCATCATCTCACGGAGGTGGGGAGTCTTGAGCAGACCAGACTTGGGGGTTCCTGAGTACAGGGTACTGCTTCCCAGCTAAAGCATCCTGCTGACACATTTGAGGTATTATTCTGTACTCAGGAACTCAATTTGGGGGAACGCATGAACTACTGGGGGCACGGGAGAAGGGGCCAGAGTCTCGGGCCAGAAGTTCCTCTGAACTGGAGCCTCTTGAGGAGTGGAGATTTGTACAGGGAAGATTGAAAACGGAAGTCCCCTCTGCCAGAGGCAGGGCAGACCCTCAGGAGGGTGACAGCTAGAAAAGGGGGCAGCACTATAATGTTTTGTTCTTGGACTCCCAAGAGTCCCAGTTAGCATACAGTTTTAAAGGTGCCTCCTATGCACATGCATATACAATACTTTGGAGACGTTCCCAATTTTTCAGCGAAGTGGAGGTTTTGGTATGTGGGGAATGCAGTTCAAGGTGGTGCGGGCAATGGCACCATCTCCACAGTTCCCTCTGTCGCGGGCATCGCGTCAAGGAGGGCCAGCCCTGGCATCCCTGTGAGCTCTGTCCGTGAAGTGCGTGGTGATCACAGACCACGAAGCCGGTGGCCGTGGGGCTGCACAGGACTGACATGGGGGTCACGGAAGAACGTGTGTGAGACAACACCCTCCCTTTTCAAGTAGGAGGGAGAGGAGCAGGGGGAGGGGGAGGACCCTCAGTCGGAG
This sequence comes from Macrotus californicus, assembly GCA_007922815.1. Taxonomy (NCBI): domain Eukaryota; kingdom Metazoa; phylum Chordata; class Mammalia; order Chiroptera; family Phyllostomidae; genus Macrotus; species Macrotus californicus. The sequence continues at coordinate 24,555 of VMDR010005488.1, forward strand.
GAAGGAGCAGGCACAGAGCGAGCTGCTGCTCACAGTTTCCCGTATTGTCATTCTCCTCCCAGAGTGACTTCTTTAGACTTATCGTGGCAGCTGCAAATCCTTCTCATCTTTTGGCCTTGAATTTGACCCACAGTCTTAAGTAATGTGGACATCTAGCACACTGGCTCTGAAGGGCTTCTCTTGCATCCAGGTTTGAATTGATTGTCCTTCTCCACCGTCTGTTGAATGCTGTCCTGTCTAGGCTACAGATCTATTTAAACGACACATGAATGTGTCCAGTCTGTGTGCCGAGGAGAGAAACAGCAGTGCTACTGATGGAACTGTTTTAAAAACCTCTCCTCTCATCTGTGAACTGTTCCTGCTTATTCTTCTTTCCTAGGAACCGCTCTCTGTCTCTGGGTAAGGGCAATGTGGTAGAAATTAAATCTTACATTAAAAATGGTGTATCTCTATTCCTTTTTAATATCAGGAAATTTTTCCTAATACTTAATATTAATTTATTTTGTATCAATTTAATATAAGGATATATGCCTTCTTTAATTGATACAATACATATTAAGTGTAATAAAATCCATTATGTATTCCATATACTTATATGTCCTTTTTAATGAACAGGGAGTGTCTCTCAATAGCACTCGCGGCCAGGAAGCACTGCGGAGGCCACACTCAGGGCAGCCCTTCAGGTCAGTGCCTCCAAAAATGCCATCGCGGACCCAGCTGGCCTCTGGAACAGGCACTGCAGCCACATCTGTCTAATGCATTTCATTGCATCTCTTACTCTTTTATGTAGGGTGCTTAAAAATTGCTAAAAATAAAGCATTCTTTACATGTAACTAAAGTATAATTCATTTATTTTGATATTTCAAGGGCATGAAATCAAACAATTCTCCTGCCTAGAGCATTCTGATTTTAATTAAAAACACAGTTTCGGGTTACCGTTAGAAATCCGTTTCCCAGCCTCGCTCTGTGGGTGCTGTTTTCCCTTCTCCTACAATATGGCAGCTGAACGACTGAGGACGTTTCTTTTTCCCCCTCCTTCTTTCTAGTGTTTCATATCAGGAGTTAATCATAAAACAATGGGCCCTTAACATTGCAAAATACTTTGATGAGTCAAGACCATTCAAAACTTTAAATCCTTTTTGAATTGAAGTATGGTATAAATGAAAAATGGCCACGGGTACATAGGCGGCGGTGCTGGGAAACAGAATGAGACCTTTATTGTAGGGCAGTATCATATTCGTCAGCCGTTATTAAAGTTCTTTATCAGTGCACAGAGCTTAGGAAAGACAGTCAGGGCTCTCCGTAGTTTCACCGTGCTGTGTTCAAAGCTTTGGCTGTGAGAGTTTAATCAAGTGAGCAGGAAAACAGTTAGAAACGGCCATACTCTCCTTCAGATGGGGCAATATCGTTGCTTATGAAGTCATAGATATGGCAAAGATGGAAAGCTGTTACTCTTCACAGAATCCTCTGAAGCAGTTTAAATAACCTTTCCTCCTATAAAGACTAAAATAGCGCAGAATGTTTAAAGTTCCTTCACTGTTCTGCAAGAGAAAAGTTAAGGGGAAGTAGAGAGGAAAAGAGAAACATTAGCAGAGCAACTAGAAATCTTATTCATACCATGTTACTCATCCACCAAATGGTGTTCCTGACATTGGGAACAAATCCTGCTTTTGTTTGTCTTCCTGCAGTGTTACAAACACGTGGGGGCTATTTGCCCACAAAAAGCACTTTCCTATAACCGTCCATTCTGTTATATGGTGTCATATTTCCTTTGGAGAGGGTACAGGTAGGTAATCTTTCTCCTTTCTCACATCCTCTCAACAAGCATTGCTCGCGCACTTACTGGTTGCTGAGCGCTAAGTTCTCTTTCCGAGGCTCTCAGACGGAAGCCGGATTGCATTGACAGTCTCAATTCTTCACCCTTCCCGCAGCCACTCTTAGCCAAGCGAGTTCTAGCCCCTCTCCGCAGAGACGGGCAATCTACTTCCCTAGTCCTTGAACCTGGGTTTCCTTTGGGCTTGCTTCCGCCGATAACACAAACTGGAAACAAGTGTGTGAAGTTCCAGGGGCAGCCTCAAGAGGCGCTCATGCTGTCTGTCCTCTGACTCAAGGCCCTTTGCCGTTGCTATGAGAACATGCCTGGCCTTGGCGCGCTAAACAGCAGAACCCCGTCATCTCAGTCACCCAGGGGGCCAGCCTAGATCGGCCAACGACACACGCATCTCCCTATATGCGGGTGAGCCTATCTTTCTGTGGATTTCTGACATTCTTTCATTTTGTTGCATAAACGGCACATCTGCATCAACTTTGGGGGATTTTATATTTATTTTGTAGCCTTTTACTGGGTTAATTTTTATCAGTGTCCGACGTAGATTTTAAATAACAGTGTATTTCCTAGTGGATGCAGAGCTATCCATTTAGCAGATGAATCTTATTAAGTATATTGTTTACATCTTTATCGTTGCTTAATTTGAGTCTGTTTGATCTGTAGACTTCTTAGAGACTTATATTTTCTTTATGTGATTTATATAACATTTTCTCAGTAAAACTTCTCAATTTCTTCCAGTACTAGGGGTGTCCAACCGGAGGCCCGCAGGCCGCAGGCAGCCCAGGATGGCTGTGAATGCGGCCCAACACAAAATCGTGAATTTACTTAAAATGTTATGAGATTTTTTTTGTGTGATTACATGTTGCAATCACAGATATGTTGCAATATATTTAATGTGGGGCCCAAGAAAACTGTTCTTCCAGTGTGGCCCAGACACGCCAAAAGGCTGGACACCCCTGTGAGAGACCAATCAGTTTTCACTTTATATACAGCCAGTCCTGTTTTACCATGGCTTGACTTACAAAGTTTTGACTTTCTGGTGGTGCCAACGTGCCGTGGGTTCACCAGAAACCACACTCCCAAGTTTGAATGTTGTGTTTTCCTGGGCCCGTGAGACGTGGTACCACGCTCTGCTGTGAGACTGGACCGCGGCAGCCCACGCAGCTCCGGTTCGCAGGGAAATGACAATACTCAGCAGTGCGTGTGGCCAGCTGGTTTTTTTTTGAAGATGCTGTGTTCTGAGAATGTTTTAGGTAGCCTAGCCTAGCCTAGCCTAGCTCTACGATCCTCAGTAGGTTAGGTGCATTAAATGCATTTTGGACTTAATGATATTTTCAACTTACAGTGGTTTTATCAGGGTGTAACCTTAATGCAAGTTGAAGGGCATTTGTATTTCAAATCTCTGTTGATAAGTGCATGAAGCTTTGTGACTGATAATTTTCCTGATAGATTAAATAATAGTTTTCGATGACCATATTCATGGTTTTCATTTTGCAGTCTGTTTTTATGGCATTAACAATGTTTGACTTTTTTTTTAGTTAAGAGTGTGTTAGAGGTTTATCTATCTTATTTTAATCAATCTTATGTTTTATGAAAAACACTGGAGTATTTGAAATAAACAATCGAAAAATATATATTTTTTCTCTTATTTTAAAAAGGCAATTGTTGATACTTTTTGAAAAGATTAATGCAGAGAGACAAATTTTCTCTGAGACTGACTGAGAGAGAAAATATAAAACGTTACACAATGAAAAGAAAGAGCTATTCAGAGAGCAGAACTTATCAATGATAAAAGAACACTATGAGCAACCATACAGGAATAATTGAAATCCCGAGTGAAACATTTCAGGGGAAAAAATATGAAATGCCAAAATTGGCACAAGAGGGAGCCGCAAGTAGAGCGATGTTTCTAGAACCTTGGACCGGTAGTGAGTCTTTCCGAGACAGGGAGACGCAAACGTATCACAGGTAAGTGTTTGCAAATATTAAATTTTCAGAAAACAATTTAAATTTTTTCTGGTTACAGATATCTGAATATTGCTGCGATACAGGTGCATATTAGAGACCTGAACTCAGCGACGAGGGACGAGATCCTAGTCCATTTGATAAATAATAAAAATTCTATACAAAATTGTAGTGAAAATACAGAATTTCCCATGATCTATCTCTCACTTTTTAAACAAAAAGAATTAGTAGAATGGTATTTATAGCAGAACTTGGGCTGATTAACCTTTGAGGCTAACAAAAATTAATGTTAATTTCCTCCCTCTCTCCCATTCCAACGTGCTATAGAACCAATCAATGGAGAAAACCCGCTCGGGTTCGCTGCCACACCTCCTCTCCGCCTGTCCCTGGCATCTGCTCCTTTCCCCTGTTTTACAGTACAGCTCCCCAGACGTGTTGCCACATCATCGTTTCTAGTTCCCTTCTCATTCTCTTCCTCCTTTTCACGTCCACTCTCCCCCAAATTGCTCTTTCCCAGACCACCATGGTCAATTTTCCATCTTCATCTTTCTGGCTGCTCAGAGTTTACCATAGCGGATTACTTTATTTTCTTTAAAGCACTTTTTCACTAAGCTTCTGGGACACCCCGCTGATTTTCTTTCTATCAGCTGCTGCTTCTCAATCGCATTTGTTGATTCTTTTTCTTCTTCCTGAATTGTAAGCACCGGGGGACCTTCAGACTTTTTGGAATTCTTTGTTTACTCTTGTCTGAATACTCCCACGGTGAGCTCATCCATGTGCAAGCTAGAGTTCCCAAACTTACATCTCTGCTCCCAAACTGTCTTTGAACCTAGTGGACATCTCTACTTAGGTGTTAAATAAGCATTCTAAACTTAGTATGTTCCAAACCAAACTCCTCATCTCCCTCTCTAACCACCTCCTAGACAAGCAAGCTCCTCCAGCAGTTTTCCCCAGGAAGCTCAATGGTAACATAATCCTTCCCGTTAATTAGACCAAGGAGCCGGGGAGACATTGTGGGCAGGACAACCAACTAGTCCCCGTTTTCAATTCTTTCATTTAGCAATATCTCCAGCCACAGTTTGACTGGCCTTATGCATTCGCAGGCCAGAGGCTAGGTTTCAATTTTCTGTAGGTACGTGTTTACGGTAAGGTTTTTCTCCAGGAGATCTGAACGAAAGTGAAGCATGCCATTTCTTCTGCTGAATTCATGTCCTTTTTTTAAAAAAGGATTTTATTTACTTTTAAAAAAGATTTTCTTTATATTTATTTATTTTTAGAGAGAGAGGAAGGGAGGGAGAAAGAGAGGAAGAGAAGCATCTCAATCAGTTGCCTCTCATACACGCCCTGATCAGGGGACTGAACCTGGAACCCAGGCACGTGCCCTGGCCAGGAATTGAGCCCATAACCTTTCACTTTGCAGGATGATGCCCAACGCACTGAGCCACGCTGGCCAGGGATTTCTGTTCCTAAAATTATTGTCATTTGATCTCCATATTTTCTTTCTCCCTTCCCACAGGCTGAAATTTGGCTTTAGTTCTTGTGAGCTGGTAAGTAGACGAGATGTTTAGGGTGGCAGGGCCCCCTCCAGGCCGGGTCTGGGGTGACCCTGTTGAGTGGTGCCCCCCAACACACTCTGGATTATTTGTTTTATTTGTGCCACTCTTTTTGTGTGCGCGTGTGTCATGTTGACAAAAGTGTTTGGCTGATACATCGTTCTTGACTCATCTTGTTTTGAATCCTTTTTGGCTTTGCCTGTGAAGTCTATCTAGAACAGTTCTTCTAAACCAGGATCAAATTTTTTCCTCCAGGGCATTTGGAAATGTTTGGAAACATTTTTGGTTGTCACAGATGAGGTGAGGGTTTGCTGCTGGCCTCTAATTAGTTCAGACAGGGGATGCTGCTAGACACTGCAACACACAGACCAGTCCTCACAAAATAAACTCATCGGGCCTGAAATCTCAATAGGGCCAAGGTTGGGCAATGCTGCCCTAGAATCGGATCACTTCTCATCACTTCTTGTACTACTTCCTGTTGCCAGCGTCTCTCACCTGCATTGTTGCTATGGAGAGTCCCTATTTCCACTCTCGCTTCCTTATAATCCATTCTTTGCACTGCATCCAGAGTGGTCTTATGAAAACTATCATCTCACATATCTACTCAAAATCTTCCACTGGTCTCTCATCTCATTGAGAGTAGAAACTGAAGCCCTTAGATGAGCCTACAAGGCTCTACATCTTCCATCTGAATTCCCTCACCTATTTTTTACCCCATCCCAGTCACATTGGCTTCCTCATTTTCCCTCAAACATGCCGGGCTCATTCTTGCATCTGGGTTCACCCTTGCTTTTCTCTCTGTCTGGACCACAGAACTCCGCGTGGCTTGCTTATCTCCGTTAGGTCACTGAAAACTGTTGATTCCACTCCCTTCCCACAACATTCCTTATCCACCATGACTTGCTTTGTTTCCTCTATGAGAGGAGACCCCCAAAAGCCTGGAGTTTATAAAAAATTGTGTATTTATTCTTACATGGTCCAACTTCACTCACCTTCAGAGTACTCTCCATTTGATGCAAGGCACCCATTGAGACATTTTTTCCGCTGCTCAAACAGCTTTTGAACTCATCAATTTTGATGCCTTTTAACACTTCTGTCATTTTTTGTTTCACCTCTTCCATCCACATTGGCAAAATGTTTCCCTTTGAGGACTTTTTTCATTGGGAAAAACAAAAAAAAGTCGCTTGGGGTGAGATTGCTGAATGGAGAGCGTGGGGCACGGGGATCATTCTGGTTTTTGGTCAAAAGCTGCTGCACTCAGCGCGGTGCAGGCAGGTGCGCTCACGAATCACCCATCATGAAATGGGCAAACGCATTGAAAGAGTCTTCAAAAAAAATTCACTGAAGCTGATCGTAGCCTCTCACAGCAATGCCAGCTGGTGCGCCGGTCCAGATGGGTTCCTAGAACACTCACCTAGCAGGGGAAACCTGTGCTACAAGAGGCCCACCATCCAGAAGATCATTCCTTTTTTGGGGGGGCCCCCTTATATAGCATTTATCATCATCTACATAATTTACTCTTCGTTGTTTCTTTGCTATCCCCACCACTAAAATACAACCAGTGTAAGGACAATGATCTTTGCTGGTTTTCATCATTGATATATTCTCAGGGCCTAGAATGATACAGGTACATAGTAGGCACTCAGTAAATAAATATTTGTTGAATGAATGAATGAATGAATGAATGAATAAAATTATCTTGGCTCTTAGTATCATATATTAAATAATGTGGCATTTATTCAAGAATGTTTACCTGATCTCCTCTTGTCTTTAGATGTAAGTTATTTGCATTTTCTTGCTTAGATTTTACTCTAACAAAAGTTTTGATTTCAGTTCAATAATAGCTTTTTCAAGGATGTTTTACATGTTAAGTGTTTTAGGGTTGACTTCCCTTCTACTTTCTTACAGGCGCAGATTGGCTTTGTGATGTGGCTCTTCAGGCCCCTGAGGCAGTTAGATCTGAGGTTTTCCTGGCACAATGTGCCATATGTCCCTTTCCCTCTGTGCTTTGAGACCAGGGCCTTTGGCAGCCTTGCGGGTTTCATGCATTTGCTGCTTAAGCACTTCAATAGGCGGGCGAGGTCCCTTGAGATGAGCTCCTAAACAGCGAACCATTTACACTTTCTCCTCCATTTGCCCTCCCATTCAGGGCCCCGCGATGCCCCAATTTTATGTGAAAAGGGAAAAAGGAGGACGTGAAAAGCTGTGCACAGTGTAAAGGCACAGCCAGACCACAGTGACACACAGCTGATACAGCTCCTGTCTCCTGTCTCAGCTCTCCGCACTAGCCCGTGAAAGTCGATTCACCTGCGTGCCCTGGGACCACCTAAGGTGGCCTATGGTATGTATTCATTGTCTTAAAAATGCTAAATGGAGAAAGATTCTATTTGACTGCTCTGAACCCCACCCAAGAAAAATTCGAGTGAAGTGCTCTGTACCTGCAGCATACCAGGCCCCTTATACTATTTTCATTGAAAATAACACGAGTGTATTTTTTGTAGACATGCCTTCAAAAATTAACCAGAAAAAGACAATAAAAATAGAAATATTAGGTGCTTGTTCAGTCTCAGGGCAAAATATCAATGAAATCCAATTAAATTTCTTGAAATATCAGGCAGTACTCAAACCAAACTTTATGTTTGGTGCACATGCTTCAGGCAAGATTTCATTTGGAAAGGTAAACGCGAATCTACAAGTATAATTTGAAAAGCATTTGGCTTCGATTACTGGGGGGCACGATAATGTGGTAGCTTTTATTGTGGAGCACATGCATTTGGATCTTATAAAGTCATTTTATAGTTTTGATGTAACAAGAAAGTAAAGACTTTTTTTTAGATGACATGATTAAAAGGGCTCTGTGATCTGTTTTTCATCAGGGCATGACGGCTGGCTTTTTGTTTCTGACATTATAAGAAACATGACACTCTTCTATTGTTTAATAAAGAGCCATTCTTCTCGAGTTACTTAGGTTTGGGGTGAAATTCAAAATCCATAAGGCCTTATATGAGATAGAAATTCATATCAAGATGTATGTGCTCATAATTATAATGGATATAGAAGATCATGTTTCTTTGGTCCCTGCATTTCTTGTCTGTTTGAGGAGCAAGGTTACCTGGGAACAGGAAGGGTACAATCCTAGCTCGGCAAGGGGGAGGGAATATTTCCCAGAGAGATGGTACAAGTTTTTTGGATGTGATCACACTCCACAAGTTCATAAGAAGTGCATTTACTGAGTGATGCTCTAAGTTATTTTAGGTATTTATTTCAGCCCCCCAGTCTTTAAGATACTTCTCTTATAATTTTTTTGGTGGGTAACCATTGCAACTTATTCCCAATTTCTTAACAGTTGGATGTGCTATTAATAATGAAGCAACACCTGTTTCACCTTTCCAGACCACATCATCCACCCAAACTCAGAGTCCGTCTTGCAGTTGACCACTATTAGCTGACGATTATGACAAAACCATTCTTGCTGTTTTTTTTTTCTTGTGAAATTTCCCTAGCAGATTCTCTTCCATAGAGGTGGGTTACTTTCAGTAATTAATAGAAATGACAATCTTTACTACTGAAGTGCTCTATGATGTAAGGGGAGGTCCATCATCCCATTTGTAATTTATTACTATTATTATTATTATTATTATTATTATTATTTTCTGTCACCATTTATCCTCCGTACCCTCTTCCACATCTGCCCGTCCTCTCCCCTGTCAGCCACCACACTGGGGTCCCTGTCCATGAGTTCTTTCTTTTTTCTTTTCTTTCTCAATCTCTCCACCCTCAGCCCCACCCAACCCTCAAAGGCTGTCATCTGCTCTCTATGAGTCTGTCCCCATTTTCCTCGTCAGTTCAGTTTGTTCAGTGGATTCCACAGAGTGAAATCACAGGGTGCTTGTCCTCTGACTGCCAGGGTTCGAAGAGTTATTATGGACTGACAGAGAAAAGGAGGGTGGCAACAGCAGGGAGGTTTTCAGAAACCACGTCACCCAAAAGTGAGCAGCCTTCACACTCTAGGTGGGGTGATCGCGGTATGAATCTTGGTGCCATCTGTTGTTACGATAATACAGATAGCATTTTTAAACACAGTAATGGTCTTTTGCTGTTGCTTTTCTTGGATGTGATCTTTCTTGTACTCAGGGGCACCCACTGCTTTGGGAGCATTTGTGGTTCTGCTGCAATTAGCAAACATAAAGAGATGGTGCTCATGTTTTGATTTCCCAAAAGACCTTTGAATTGTATTTATATTTGAAAAAAACAACCTTGAATAAGCATGGTGTGTAACGGTAAGTCGATGTATAGTGTAAACCAAGTATCGTGTAAGCACTGGGTGTCAACAAAAAGCACAGCACACCTACCAGGGTTTCTTCCCCAACTGCCTTGCCATACATAAGCTTCCGCTCTTCGACCCTGGGTGGAGGGAGGGTAAAGTACGCCCTTTGAGAAGGGGGAAGACCAAAAGGCAAAGTCGTGCATCTCTAACAGTAGATCTTTAATTAGAAATACAATTGGCTATAAAATACCATCTTCGTGGAACGGGGGCTCTCTCTATGGCCCCATGGATTAGTCCTTATTAACTCTGTATTCAAGGGTGGCCCATCAATTCTGCTTGTATCATGAATTTACAAGTGACCACACTGGGCTTCTTCACGGTCAGCAAAGTAATGATGAGTGTCAGAGACATGGAGGTTCCTCGTCACGATGAAGGCTGACCTACAAGCATGTTTGGAGGCCAGCCTGCCTGCTGAGGGAGGGTGTGGGCAACAGCTGCGGACATGCACACAGACAGTGTTTTGGACCTTCTGCTCCAGTGGATCCTCTGCAGCTGCTGCCTCTGAACTTGATTCCAGTGCTTTCTGTTACTCAGGGAGAGAAAATTTAGTAATACCAGGCTTCAAATCACTTGTTTTGGCCACCTGGGACTCAATAGTTCAATATTTAACTCGATTATTTAATGTAGTATATTCTTACTAAAAGTATATTTAGTATGGTTTTCAAACTGTTTTCCTAACACAAAATAACAAAATAATATTCTTAAAAATTCTCCATGTAAATAGTCACATAGGTATCTCATGCAAACATGTTTGCTAACACACATATACAATCAATAATTAGATAAATTATGTGTGCAATATGTTTTATGAGTCCCAGTTAACTCATAAACCGTATTTATTGCACCCTTAAATAATTAATTAAAAGAGTCGTACATTTAACTCATATACATGTATTTGTGCACATACAGGAACGAAAGGCTGCAGATCACATGGACATCATACTGACTAATTCTAAAATTGTCGATTGTTTGCTTTTTGATCAAAATAGACGTTGTGAGTGCAGTTTTCCCCAGCCATGCTTTCTGTATATACGACGAAGGGAAAGAAAGACTCTGTCTTCGAGATGAACTGCCCTGCGCCTCAGTCCCAGCCCTCCAGAAGCCGCCCGAGGTGGGGAGGAAGGTGTGGAAAGTCTCTGGGAGGGGTGCTGCTGGAAGACTGGAGTCCTGAAACGGAAACAGAGGAAGCATTCAAAGACTGACTATTAAACAGGCTACCACTTGGGCAGCTCAAGCCGAATCCCTCCAGGGGTGCTGAGAGGTAGTGGGGGCACCCCTCATTCCAGCCGAGGGGTGGGGATGCTGGGGGGTGGTCCAGCTCCCATCGGCCATTGGTGGAAGGCTGCTCCTGGAGGGAGGAGAGAAAGCCTTAGTTACCAAGACTTGTGACCTGCCTCTAGCCTGGGCTGCACGGACAGCCTTTGATGGCCAGGGAATATCCTTAGGCAAGAATCAGTGATCAAAAATATCAAAAGGGCCTAGACAGTACATATGGCAGGAAGTGGTGTTTTAAGTCAGCCTGGAAGAAACTGAATGTGCTGGGCAGGAGGAACAGCGTGAACCGAGGACGCTGAGAGCAAGCGGGCGAGCGAGCTGGTGCTTTGAAATGCCTGGGAAAATCCGTGTGGTGGATTCTGGCGAGCGCTGAGCACACGTTATAAAACGAGGGTGGAAAGATCACTGGGGCAGTTTATTTAAGACTCTGCTGACCATGTTTGAGATTTGGACCATATCCTGCGTGGAACAGGGGAGGGAAAAAGAGTTTCCAGCCGGGAAGGTCGTTTAAATTTTAAGATCGCCCTCGCTGCGATGTGGATAATGGGTCAGAGCGGGGGAGGCGAGAGCACACAGACCAGGACGCATGGCAGAGGAGACCGCTGCGCGGTCTGGGGAGCAGGCGACACAACTGGAATTGGAGTGGTGATTGGGGGAAGTGGGTGATTTTACATACACTTTGGAAGTAAAGTTAAGCTTTTTATGACGGTGGCAGTGCAGAGAGCATGATTTTCTGACTGTGTTAGTGGATCACTGGGGGCACCACTTATTTAGATTTTACTTTGGGGTAAAAATGTAGAGATCAGGTTTGGAAAACGTAAATCTGAAATGTCTCTGGGACATATAAGAGAAAATGTAGAGTTACTGAGGCACATGAATGCTCTTGAGTTGAGAATGTAATTATAGAAATTAGGGACTACTTTACTGTAAATTTTCAGGGCTGTCAGAAACTTCTCTTCATGCCCTGACACAGAGGCTCCAACCAGAGAAAAGGAGTCAAGATAATTTAAACAGAAAACCAAAAGTAAACAGAAGATTTCACACTTATGCATGAGGTCCTTATGGAGAAGGTAGAAAGCTCACTGGACTGGAATATTTCCATAAACTTGGTGCCTTAAGATTTGGCTTGGTGTTGTAGCAACAATAATTACCACATACTCTTCGCAAGCTCTGATTTAACACATTTTATCTGCGGGAAATCATTGTTGCTTCATAATACATGGTAAGTAGTAAAAGTCGGTAGTTTGGAATTGTTCTGTAGTTGAGTAGAATCTTGTTCTTCCAGAATTATCCAGTGTAATGTAGGGAAGTTTCCTTTCAACTAGGTACACATCCCCCAGTTCTTGCCCTTCAAGCACTAGGCTGATTAGGGAGCCCCTGGGCTCTTGGCGTGGGTGGGAGAAATCAGAGTCTAAGGCAATAATCAGTTGGATCTGGGGAAGTGCTGCTGAGCAAATGCTATGAGCCCATAAATCTGGAAAATAGCCTCAGGTCTGAAACCCAGAGTGAGGAGCAAGCATGGATGTAAAGACTCCCACACAGACAACAGTATGGTGGTTATCAGAGGGAAAAGGGGGGTGGGGGAGGTAAAGGAGGGTGAAGGGGGTCAAATATAGGGTGACGGAAGGAGACTTGACTTTGGGTGGCAAACACAGTGCAATCTGCAGATGATGTGTTATAGAAATTGTGCAGTGGAAACAGTCTTCTTAATCAGCGTCACTCCAATAAATTTAATCAAATTAAAGCCAAACCGGACCAGGGCAAGTGTTGCAGAGGTAACGCATGGACAGAGCTGGCTCCTCAGAAACCGGCTGGTGCACGTGGGTCTTGTGTGAGCTGGAGGATGGCTGGTGGCTTTCAGGAGTCATGGCTGAGCTGCTGGACACCTGAGCTGACATTTTGGGCTCCCATGCATTGCGACCTCTTGTTAATACTACATTTCGTAACCTCATCTTTTCCTAATGCTTGATTAGAACCCACGTCTCCCTGAGGATTCACTTCTAAGTGGCTTCACCTCAGAGGAAACGTGCATTTCCTGCAGTCTTGAAAATACAGATTTATATTTGGGGCTCCTGTTAGTGGGGGAGCTAGGGCAGCTTCATGCTGCGAGTCACATGGGAAACTTCATTATAAACCTTTCTGGGGAGCACTCCCTTGCATTACGGCAGCTGCTCAGAAATCTTTTCTCCACGTCTCCACGCAGCCTGATCTCTGCTGCCACTGTCTCTCATGCGGGGAGGCCCCCACAGGGGAGTCAAGAAATGAGCCCAAGACACAGAAAAACATGTATTCGCTGTGGAGGGAAATGATGGGGAAACTTATACAGTGACGTAATTTTTGATCCCATTAGTTTTCATTATTTGGACATATATTTACGTATTATAAATGTCTACCTTATTTTGACCAATATTGATGTTGGCTCTCCCACCCAGATGGTATGAAAATCAGAAAAGCAGAGTTCCCATCTTGTTTCCTAGCATTCGGGGTATCTCTCTCCGTTTTTGAGACATTGCTTTCTAATTCAGCAACTTAGGAATATACTTGCTCAATTTGAATACACACTTTGTGAAAGCATCATATCCCACTAGTTTTTAAAAAGTAATATTACATAAAATTATGTGAGTCGACATTAGGGAAGTACCTTTAGTTTATATACAGCACTCAATATAAAATCTGGCCCAGAAGTGACCTATAATAAATATTTATGGAATGAATGGAGACCCTAAAATAAAAAGTAACCAGGTAATCATTTTATGCCCTTATAAAAATGTTATTAGCTCAATGCAGTTAATAATAATTGAATGCTTTGTCTTATTTTTAAGATAAATAAAAGCTTCACACTTGAAGCTCAAGATAACAAGCTAAATAATACATGCATATCATCCACGGAGAAACTCAAATAAGCAAATAGATGCAAAATAAAACCACAAATAAGTGATTTGATTGTTTTTAAAGGTTTCATTGTCATTTCAGACTTTTAAGAAAAGCCACTGCCATAGTCTTCTTGCTTCCCTTCTTACTTCTATCCCAGGACAGTCAGCCGCAAAGACCCTGGCCACACGCGGCATCCGTGTCCCAGAAGTCCTCCGGTCAGTGCGGCCGAGCCCGGGACGCCCGCCTCTGCGGTGTTTCTTTCTCTGTTGGCTTGATTGCGCAGTATTCCGAGTGGCCTGCTGAGCTCAGAATCCAAACATGAGAGACTACTTATGATCCTTCAGGAACCGTGATGTAGCTGAACGCAGATTAAAAGCAAAGAGACCCTAAAACAGAAAGAAAAGACTTCAAAGTGCGTTCTGTAAATGAGATGGCAGCCCGGTAACTGTCAGCGGTGGGGAATGACTCCCGGTCAAACTGGAAAGTGGACGCCACCGCGAGCCATTATTTTGTTTTATCTCCTCGTCTGTGGGTTTTGGCTCCTGTGTATCTGTTAAGTGGTCAGTCTAATCTTTGAAAGTCCATTTTCTGTCCCCTCTAAGGAAGCTTCCTGTGATCTGAAGCCAAGGAGGGCTGGAAGGGACTCGGCTGCTATCGCACTGATTTGTGTAGTTGCGGAGTTGGAGCAGCGGGGCAGATTGCAGATGGGCTTAGTCTCAAGGGGGTGGAAAAGGGCTGGGGTTGGGGGTGGGGCTGAGAGAGGAATTTAAAAGGAAAACAGGTATTTCCATGAGGCTGTTTTCAGCTGAGGAAGCAAAAATGCCTTTGAACTCCTAGAAAGCCATCACGGAACACCCATGTGCACGTAGGTGAAGTAACAGCATTTTGGTTTTATCGATTATCACACCACTGGTACTCCGATCCTGACGAATCCTGAGCCAAGTCTCAGGAAACTGTTTTCTGCCTCAGCCTGTGAGCAGATTTAAAGGAGACAGTTACCGATTTAAAGGAGACTTAAGTCTGAGCAGAAGCAGAGTGGAGGGGCCGAAAACCTAGGCAGCTGCCCACTTTGGGCCCACAGAGGGAACTAAGACACACAGCTAGGTGCACGGCTAGGTGCGCAGCTAGAACTTTGTGTCCAAGGCCAGCCTTGGATGCCTTTGATTCAATCACTGAATGATGATGCCAACTGCAATAGCAGTTGAGCACTTGCTAAAGCAAACACTGGCTCACATAATACTGATCAGAGGCTTATGCAAAAGCCCATCGCCTGTGTCAATATTAGTTTGAAAAATGCAAAGCCAAGACCAAAAGGGGAATGAGTACCAGCAGCAATGCAGATGGTGGCATACTGATGAAATAATATTTATTTTTTAATCATAAACTTTGGTGTTTGTAAATTTTTGAGTTATATATTGAAAATAAACTGTTTTCCTTAGAGTGATTTGTTTACTCCTGAACCCTTGAATTTGCAAAGAGTTTGCAAATAAGGATGAGGTTCAGTAAGACTCTGATTTCTGTAATTGCACAGACGCACAGGAGGCCAAAGCGGTGTGGCTTATGCTAGCTCCCACGGCACCGAGGGCACCCAATCACACGTGTTAGTAAGGATGCTTTAAGTTTCAAATAAATCAGACTCCACTAGTGGAAACAACGAACATCTTAATATTGCCTTTTGTAAGTAAAATATCCAGAGGTAGAGCTGGTTTCAGATGAGGCTCATTAGGAACCGCCCCCTTGCTGTCTAAGACCATGTTTCTTTCCAGCTCTGTGCTCCAACTTGCAAAATTCAGCCTTATCTCTGGCTGACTATCTTTGGGCTTCAGAGTTCATTTGATGTTAATAAGCTCCATCAGTCACTCTTCTGAATACTCCCAGACATTAGCCTGTGTTCAGATTTTATACTGAGCTTAAATTGGTCATCATCATCTTCAGAACTATGCGTGAATTACCTGTCTGGTTTAGGATTTTTTCACATCAGAAGAACTTTTTTTTAATCCAAGTTTTATATGCAAATGATATATTATATATTATTTAAAAACTGTAGGCAAAATTATTGAATTTTACACCCAGCAGAATGTGACAAGTGCTGGCAAGGATGTGGAGAAAGGGGAACCCTTCTGCACTGTTGGTGGGAATGCAGACTGGTGCAGCCACTCTGGAAAGCAGTACAGAGATACCTCAAAAAATTAGAAATGAAACTGCCTTTTGACCCAACAATCCCACTTCTGAGAATATGTCCCTAGCATCCCAAAACACTAACTTGAAAGAACACAAGCATCCCCATGTTCATTGTAATGTTATTTACAATTGCCAACATTTGGAACCAATTCAAGTGTCCCTCGGTAGATTAGCAGATAAAACAACTATGGGACATTTATATAATGGAATACTACTCAGCCGTAACAAAAGAAGAAAAATTTTACCCTTTGCAACAGCATGGATGGACCTGGAGGAAATTATGCTAATTGAAATAAGCCAGAGAAAGGTAAATACCACATGGTTTCAATTATATGTAGAATCCAATGAACAAGCTGAACTAACAAGGGAAATTGGGACAGACTCAGATAGAGAGCAGGATGACAGCTAAGGTAGGAAGGAGGTGAGGAGGTAAAGGGATTGAGGGAAAAGGGCTTGTGGACATGGACAACAGTGTGGTGACTGTGGCGGTGATGGTGTGTAAGGGTTTAAATGGTAATGGAAAAAACACAACGACAAAAAAATGACCACTTACTTTCATGGTTCTTACACAATTAAAGGAAAACAAAATCTCCCAATAGTCATTGTTATTAATTTAACTTTGGTTTTTAAGGGTCTCTCTGGATTAGATCCTGAAGGGATTTCAGATAATACAAATCAAAATATATGGGCCCTATGGACAATTGCATACTGTGAGTAATTTGGGAATGCTGAATTCCAGGACACGTAAGTACCAGACTCTTCATAAAGTAGTTTTTACTATTATCACCATTTTACAAATGAGGAAATAAAGCCCATAAATATAAGACCACATTTCTCAAGATAGAAAAGGGTACTAAAGGACTCAAGCTCAGAGAGTATGACCCTAGGGACAAAATTCCTTCCTTCCTTCTCCCTTTCCTCCCTCTTCCCCTCCCTTCCTCTCTCTCTCCCCCTCCTTCCTTCATTCTTTCTTTTTTGCTCAACTTTTATTGTCAAATATTTCATACATACCGAAAATTGAAAACATTGTATAATAAATGCCTGCTTACTCACCACCTGTTAACATTTTATAGTATTTGCATCCTCTATATGTCTGTATATACATGCACTGGAAAATTTTGTAGACATTTGTAATTTTGGACAATGTGACCTTTCACCCCTATATACTTCAGTAGGCCTTTCCTGAGAGTGGCATTCTTACATGCCCGCAATGCCATTCCCCACCTAAGAAAATCACTCGCTAATATTATCTTGTATCCAGTTCATACTCCAATTTCCACATTTTTCCTCTAACAGAATTTACATCAGATTTGTTTGAATCAGGACCCCATTACAGTCGATGCCCCGAGTGTGGCTAGGGGGAGCTGTACTGTGCAGAACAGTCTGAGGGATTCTCAGATGCTTAGAAGAGTTCACAGAGCTGCCTTTCTAGCCTGTAGACTCTTCAAGTGCAGGGCTCGACTGGAATAAAACCCGTCTGGATGTCAGTCGCAATTCAACCAGTTACTCCTGGATTTGTGGCCTCAGGTGAGTTGTTTGATTTCCCAAAGCCACTTTTTAAAAAATTTCATCTGGAAGTTGTGAGGATTAAAGGAGATATTGTCGGCTCTGTGCTTAGCATAAAGGTTCAGCAGGTGTGGACGCAGGTTGGAAAGGCATTACCCGAAATAGAAAGTACACGAGTACATGGGAGGGAATTTGTAGCCAGCAATTGGTCATTTTAATCATCATAGACCAGCTGTGAAGATGGTACAACCCATAGTCCCATCAAACACAGAACACAAGGAGGCACATGCGACTTTAAGTTCACAACACGGGGGCCCGGACAGAGTTACAAAGGGCTGCCCCGTGGGCTTGTGTTTTGAATTGTGAATACGCTCCACGAATCTAACGATGGCAGATTTCATCACTGGAGTCAAGTATCACCACCTGGAGAGTTGAGCCAGCAGCCCACTCCCTGAATGAGACTCAGCACAGGATCTTGATTGGCGGCGGTTCATTAAACGAATAACATTTTTTCCCGTCCAATGGCAATTGAAAGGTGAATTTTTTTTTACGTGTAAAAAATATCACAGTAAATGGATCACAACAGCCTGAGAAAGAGACGATGAGTTAGGTGGTCCCAGAAAACAAGGTCTAACTTTTTTCTCTTGTGTTGGTGAATACTTGCAATAGTGGTGCTCACTTGACCTTTTCGGCCTGTGGTGTCATGTTGTGCAAAAAACTGTGAGCATCAAATTGTACGTGAGCGTCACATAGCTGTTTTGCATACGTTTAAAACATGTACATTGATGGTTCAATTTGCCAATGAAAAGAAAATGATTTGGCTGGCAGGCAGCGAATAAAGAGTTTCTTATTAAAAACCCATTGCAGAAACAGAGTCTTAGGCAACTGCCAAATAAGCGCGACTTATTCTACAACTCATTGTAACTGATGTTTCAAGATACTTTGGCTCAGTCTAATTCAGGGAGTGAACTACTTTCTTGACTTGCCAGGTGGTGAAACTTTGATGAAATCTTCCATAATTGGATCCAAAAGTTAGTTTCTATACAGTTGTAAACAAAATACATCCATTTTAAGGCATGACCAATGCAATCTTCATAATCATACTGGCTCCATTCAAAGAAAGGGACCACCTGGTGGTACAAGCTTCTAAAATTCTCCCACCCAAAACAATGTAAAATCACCTATTTGAAATGTGTAGTTCGTGCACATAGAGCCTGAAAATAGCAGACTGGTCCGGCTCACAGGGATGTTGTTACGGTGCTGTGGCTGCTCGATTTTTGGAGACCCTTGCTACCTGTCAGACTGTCGCACCTGGCCTCGTCGGGGACACTGTCTTGTTTCCCCTGTTTGGTCAGGATCCAGAGTCTCCTCCTAGCTTCTTGCCGATCAGGGAAGGATTTCACAATCAGGGCAGTGCAAGACCCCTTCCTCTACTTCGGGAAAAAATAAATACAGCTATCACGATCATGGAGAGAGCGCTACAAGCTACAGGAGGGATTGAGTGCAGGTGGGTCCTCTACTGGCTGACTTATAGCTCAGACTTGAGGTGTCGTCCTCCAGAACTTTGCTACACAGAAATCATTATGTTTTTATTTATTTCTTCTTGAAAGGGCTATGCCATCCTAGCAAGTGGTATAGTTTGGTTTTCAGAGTGTTTCACATCAATGTGTGGTTGCCTCTCGAGTGCCCCTCCACCAGGGATCTGGCCCGCAACCCAGGCACGTGCCCTGACTGGGAATCACAGGCCAGCGCTCAATCTACTGAGCCACACCAGCCAGGGCTCATGTACACATTTTTAAAACTTTGAAAAAACATTCACCGTGGCCTTTACATTAACTCTTTCTATCTGGACTTTATTTAGTCCTTAAATGTATTGTTTGTATAAAAAGCTACGGTAAATTGATAAACAAATGCTGGCGAGATTGTGGAGAAAAGGAATCCCTAGTGCACTGTTGGTGGGAATGCAGACTGGTGCAGCCGCTGTGGAAAACAGTATGAAATTTCCTCAAAAAACAAGTTGGAATTGCCTTTCAATCTAGCAATCCCATTGCTGGGACTAGACCCTAAGAATCCTGAATCACCAGTTCAGAAGAACCTATGCACCCCAATGTCCATAGCAGCACAATTTACAAATAGCCAAGTGCTGGAAAAATCCTAAGTGCCCATCAGTAAATGAGTGGATCAAATATTGTGGTACATTTGTACAATGGAATACTACACAGCAGAAAGAAAGAAGGAACTCCTACCCTTTGCCACAGTGTGGATGGAACTGGAGAACACTACGCTAAGTGAAATAAGCCAGGCAGTAAAAGACAAATACCATATGATCTCACCTATAACTGGAACTTAATCAACAAAACAAACAAGTGAGCAAAATAGAACCAGAGACATGGAAATAAAGAACAAACTGAGAGTGACCAGAGGGGAAGGGGGAGGGGGATAATGGGGGAAAAAAGGGGAAGGGGCAAGCAAAGGAACATAAATAGAGGACTCATGGGCGCAGACAATGGGGTGATTGACTGTGGGAGTGGGGGTGATGGAGAAGGGGAGAGCAATGGGGAAAAATTCGGAACAACTGCAACTGAAACACAATTTTAAAAAAGCTATGGTAGATTACTTTTCAAAGCTTTTAAAGCATATCAGGACAGTAATCTGAAATTTTACCATAATCTAAAAAATATGAGTGTTTTAATACTCTACAGCATTAGAATACAATATTGTTACTTAAGTGATGAGTGAGATTTTATTCTTTATAGTATATTCATAAGGCATTTTATTTCTTGTGTATTCTTGCAACTCATGATCTGAGTTGTTCTGAGATTTTGTCAAAACTGGGTGAATTTGTTGTTTGTTCCAAATCTGGTATTGAGATATCTGGCTTAGAGTAAATCTTGCTTTATGCCATAATGGTTCTGATATTACTTATATACCTCTTTTTGACTATTAGATACAGTATGTATTAAAATGCTGTACAATATCCTGGTTGGTATAGCTCAGTGGATTGAGTGCAGGCTGTGAACCAAAGGGTCGCCAGTTCGATTCCCAGTCAGGGCACACGCCTGGGTTGTGGGCCAGGTCCCCATTGGAGGCCACATGAGAGACAACCACACATTGATATTTCTCTCTCTTTCTCCCTCCCTTCCCCTCTCTCTAAAAATAAATAAATAAAATCTTTAAAAAAAACTCGCTGTATGAAAGTAGAGAAAAAGGACATGGAATGATTTTGTCAGTTTTACTACATCAACTAACACTTATTACCACAAGAAGCATATGATCCTGGAAATAAAATAGTTTGAAGCATCACATGATAAGAGAGTCCAGTCAGGGAGCAGGGAAAGGGAAAAAAACAGAACAGGGATGGAGTCCAATCTTAACTGCTTCAGAACATTTAGGGAAAGCTACTGCAGCAATTCAGAAAAATAAATTTTTTTAAGGAGAAGAAGATAAAAAGAATATTGTCAAAATACAAGAATAATAAAATTTTGACTTTCTTATTCACATTTTAAAATGGATTCATGTCAAATCTTACAAAACTGTGTGCTTGTTTTGTCCTCTGGATCCTGTAGATTCAAGTCAAATCACCCTGGCTGTGAGAGTTGTATTGTTTTTTTGAGTATCGGGTAAATTTTGACAACATTATGCTTATTTTCAGCATTTCCTTCTCAGTATCTGTGGGTGGTTTTCTCTTTCCCTCCTAGCATTGCCTGTCCATGTCCATCTTTGCAGGTCTGCCAAAACATACACCCAAATGCGGACAACTCTGATTCATCCACTGTCTGTATTAAAAAGTGCATGTTACATCCACCCATTCAGGTTTTTAGACTTTTACTATATAGCCATGTGTCTATAAACACCACTAGTATTGTTCTGTATATTTAAACTCTTGTTTTCTCAAATAAAAAAATGTACTTTAGATTTTGTTTGCAACTAGTTTTTTTTCACTCGGTTTTTTTTTAGATTTATCTATGTCAACATGTGTGTTCTTCTCATGTATTTGAGCTGTACATAACTGTAAGTACAGGCTGTCAAGCATTGGCAATTTATACTGCTCGGTTTCATGTGTTGTATGGTTGTCCCGCAGTGCAGACACGAGGAAAGGGGAGTTTTCTGGGTCGGACACCTCGATGTGGAACTGCCAGGTCCGTGGGCATGTTCAACATATTTAGGTCAGCCACATGGTTCTCGAGGTTGGTACACTAATGAGCAGTCAGGCCTTTCTACTTCTTTTATATCAAGTTCTTTATTCTTTGCCACACTTAGGGGAGAAAAATAATACCTCTAAAAAAACCCTTAAAGATCCAAAACTTCTAGTGAGTTTCAGAATCTTTGCAAAAATTTTGGCCATTCGGATTTATTTTAATTCACTTTTTATTACCATTAAGTACAGTGGTTTTTTCAATTTCAATATTAAATTCTACTTGAGAATGTGTTCTATCTAGTTTTTTCCCCTATTGGACAGAAGTTCACTGCAATACCATGAGATATAACCATTTTATTGGTTGGCATATCCCTTCTTTAAGGAATTTCCCACTAGAGTGCATGTTTTACTAGGGCAGACCATATCAATCTTAGTCTGCATTTTTACTCTCACATCCATTGTAGTGACTATAACATAGAAAGTTCTCAATAAACATTAGCTGGATCAATAAACACACACAGTCTTACGTTTCTAACAGCCACTTATTGAATAACCAAACCTCTAGCATGGAGGATACAGAACGCATATAACACAGTTCCTCTCTGTCCAATCACTCTCATAGACCTTGAGGAAGGAAATGATTTTCAGTATACTCATTGCAAGATCCTCCTGCTCAAATTTTCTTTTACCTTTAGTGGTCTTGGATTTTGACTGACAGTCACACTCATAAAACACCATCTTCATGCAGCACAAAGCTTACTCAACTCTAAGAAAATTATGGAACCGGAAGGGCAACGAAGCCGATGTCTCATGACTCACCGGCACGGTGTCTGATGTCCTGTACTCGGGGGATGGGGTCCGAGACACAAGCTAAGTGGAAACAGCTGATCTCTGTTCAGGAAAGCCCTGAGCTCTGGGACTGCTTCAGCTTTTGTATTATGCTGGTCACAAGCCATCCTCGAGTGAGCATGGCCACTGTCCTGCCTCCAATGGCAACTGAATCTTATCAATACTGATTATTCATTACTTGAAAAACAATGTCAGTAATGAGGTACAAGGGCTTAGTTTGGCACATTATTCTTACTCAGATTCTGATTTATCTTGAATTAAGGTATACTTTGAAGAAACACCATATTTGCTGTGTATAACGCACACCCACATTTTTGTGTGCCTTATACATGGAATTATTATACCTGTTATTATCCCCATGATATGTAATCATTATACCCAGGTATAATGTGTGTCCTTATTTTTCCCTAAAAAATCTGGGCAAAAAAGTGTGCATTACACACAGCAAAATATGGTAGGTACATTAGTTGATTCAATGAATTAGTATTACAAGGAAGATTCAGTCAGGGGTTAAATGGTCAGGTGTACCCGAAGCTAGAAGAAAGGTCACAGGCTCAACTGATAACCCTTACTTCCAGTTTCTTCCCCACCCTTGTTAATATTGTTGATACTTTTCCTCCATCTTTTTCTTATAATTTTTATACGAGCAACTTCTACAATATTTGTTGCACAAAAATAAACATACTGAAGCATCAAAACATCAACAATGACCAGAACCTCTATTATTCAATGAACAGTTGGTAAACAAACAAATAACCCATAATAACTTTGATTATACCCCTTCACCACTTTCCAGTATTTCTCTACCAATTATATTTTTACCCCATTTGGCAGTAAGTATTGGTAGCTTTGTCAAGGTTTTATCAAAGGCCTTCATCTGCCTGTGCAACTTTTTCAGGGCCGGATTTCCGCCGTGATTCAGCCCCACGATTCAGCCCACCGACGGGCTCCCCAAACCCCAGCTTCCTCCGCGCGTGTTGGGGTCCGCACTGAGTGTCTGCTTCGGCTTCTGAGGGCGTGGGTACGACTCCGCGCGCCGCGGTGGACTCCTAGTTTCCCACTCAGCGTGTGGGGAGGTTGTAAGTTGCCACTCCAACCTGACCTCAGTAAAAGACTGAACAAACTGGAAAAGCAGCCGCTCTCCTTAGCGATGTTAGAAAAAGTGGGGACGAAGGGCAAACCAGGGCCCCGAGAAGTGGGATGACAGACAGGCAGACACAGGGAATCGAGTCCTGCCAGAGTAGACACTCATGCGCAGAACCGTCTGTGGAAACCACGACCAGGGAGGAACCGTGACTGGTGAAGTGTGGAGGCTCAGAGCAGGCGACGGAGGGTTTCAAACTCCGGGAGAACGTCCACATCCTTGTGCCTTGGCCTGCGGGAGCTTACCAGTTTCTCCCCAGGGAATATCCGAGAAAAGTCCCCTCCCGCCTGCAAGTGCGGGGAGAACGAAAGGGCCTATTTTGTAATATGCCAGAGCATTCTGTTCTTAACAAGGCCCGGCCTCAGGAGAAACTGTTTTACTAGAACTGAACTTACTAGAGTTTTTAGCACAGCCTAACTAGCCAGGGGGCGGGACATCTCCAACTCCGGCCCCTGGACTGAGGCCCAAGTGCAATACGCAGTCCTGACGTGCGCAGACTCACTGAAGGTCTGAGACACAATCCTGGGGCTACAGATGCTTCCCTTCCCCCTCACCCACCTCCCCACATCGCTAAAAGTCTGTTCGCTGGAGTTTCTTTAATTCAGTATAGCATGCCTGGCTTCTAATTAATAATTACAAGGCAGATGAACAGGCATTTGAAGAGAGAGCAAACATCCCAAGACTCCCATGTGGCAGGGATGTTGGAATGATCAGACTACAAATTTAGAACAACTATGATTAATATGCTAAGGGCTCTAATGGAAAAGTAAAAAATAGGCAAGGGCAGATGGGAATGTAAGCAGAGAAATTGAAATTATAAGAAAGAATTAAGTATATTGTGCCCCCCCAAAATATTAAGTGCCCCCAGGAGATTATCAGTAAAGCATATCCTAATTGTAGTTGCTGCTCTAAGTGTGGCCATAAAGCTTTCAAAATCCCCTTTTTGTATGTCCTTGGGCAAATCACAGCGAGGACAACAGTCACCATTTTGCGTGTATAATCCCTTGACCTCCTGTTTTCTGTAGTACCCGTACACGTTGACACCTAATAAAGTCTGTTTTTTAAAGTATACAGAGCAGGTGATAATGACATGCTGCCCTTCATAAATCAGGCAACATCCTGATTTATAGCAACATAATACATCCGCTAGCAGTTGCCAGGAACAGTATGTACCAGCTCAGTGCAAAGCTGGGAAAAACAACCAACTAAACAACCCCCCTTTCCCAAAACACGCAATCCGATGGTAACTCCAGACTGTTATGATTCAGGCAGGCCTTCAGCTAGGATCACCATCATCAAGAAATGGTGGGAACATCTTTTCTTCAAATCATCCAAAGAGACTTCTTGGGTAAATCTTATAGTCAGCTCCACACAAATAATCTTCCAGCAGAAAATGACTTCAGGGATTTCTTCCAGTCGTGGCCATGCATCTGAAAGACGCAACTAAGAAAACTGCTCTTCTGAAATGTTCTCTCCTTGAAGACATCATCACCAATTTAAGTGATCACCTCCCTCCTGATTTCCTAGTTTTGTTTTGTGCATTTCATTCATTATGTGTCTTAACCCAGGCTCTGCTCCCCTGGGGATCTCTGGTTCCAGCCCCCACCCACTCACAGGACAGATAGCCCTTCCTGGGAGCTTCTTTCTGTCCAGATGCAGATGAAAGGAACGGGATGGGAGAACATCAATAACTAGACAACAGGGCTGCACTTACAGTAAAACCACACAAAATGAAGATATCACCCAGCCATTTTTGTTCCTCAGAGGACGTGCACATATTCAGAGGAATTGAACTGTGGGGCAAATGCAGCCTCAGCCACAGGCCACTGGGACCTGAAAGGACGAAAGGAAGACAGTCATTCTCCACCCCTCATGCCCACTTCCACACCCCAGAAACCTTGACAAAGTTCCTTCCTTGGCTGCTGCCCATACTCAGACGTTGTGTCCATTCATCCAGTCAAGCTAGCCAGTTCTCATGCACTCACCACACCCACTTTTTACTAAAGTTACTTTTAATGGTCTTTCTCCTGACTGGGAAAATGATAAGGACTTGATTTCCTATAAATGGTGTAATTTATCCTTTCTAAAATACTTCTTCCGTTCCTACGTCATTGGGTATTATAGTAAATTTACATAATGATAATGAATTTTAGGAGTGTCACTACCAGCAGATCTAGGCTTTTAATGGCATAGAAAAAAAATACTAGCATGTATGTGAATTATGTACAATTGACTGGTCTGAAAGAGAAGGATGGGTTATAAAACTGGCTTTTGGTTTTTGTTCTTATTTCTCTTACTGATCTTTCAAATATTCTCTTTTAAAAAGGACTTTTGTTTTGTTTATTTGATGAATCACATTTATCGATGTGAAGGTTATGCCAACCTTGCATTTCCGGAATAAATCCCACTTGATTATGGTGTATGATCTTTTTGAAGCATTGCTTCATTTGGTTTGCTAATATTTTGTTGAGGATTTTAGCATCTATATTTCAGGGATATTGGCCTATTATTTTCTTTTTTCTTTTTGTAGTGTCTTTATCTGGTTTTGGAATTTGGATAATGCTAGCTTCATAAAATGAGCTGGGGAGCATTCTCTCCTCTTGAGTTTTTTGAAATAGTTTGAGAAGGAGCAGTATTAGTTTTTCTTGGAAAGTTTGGTAAAATTCATCTGTGAAGCTCTCTGGTCCAGGGTTTTTGTTTGTTGGGAGGTTTTTTTTTTTTTAATTACTGCTATAATTTCATGAGGTGTAACCTGTCTATTCAGATTCTCTGATTCTTCCTAATTTAGTTTTGGAATATTGTACATTTTTAGGAATTTATCCATTTTATCCAAGTTGTCCAATTTGTTGGCATATAGTTCATATTTTCTTACAATCCTTTGTATTTCTTTGGTGTCAGTTGTTATTTTTCCTCTTTCATTTCTGATTTTGCTTGGGTCTTCTCTCTCTTTTTTCTTCATGAATCTAGCTATGGTTTGTCAATCTTGTTTATCTTTTGAAGAATCAGCTCTTGGATTCATTGATCTTTTGTATTGTATTTTTTTAAGACTCTTTTGCTTATTTCTCCTCTGGTCTTTATTATTTCCTTACTTCTACTCACTTTGGGCTTTGTTTGTTGCTCTTTTTCAAGCTCCTTTTTTATAAAGTTAGATTGTTTATTTGAGCTTTTTCTTGTTTCTTG
>VMDR010005489.1:0-51367 GCA_007922815.1 Macrotus californicus
AAAGTGAATATTCAGAGTTTTCAAACTTTTTAATATTAAGAGTGATATATTGTAAAAGAACGGTCTCTCTTGCCACAGTATGATGCGATCAGGATCAATCAGCTCTATGAGCAGGCCAAGTGGGCCATTCTCCTGGAAGAGATCGAGTGCACAGAAGAAGAGATGATGATGTTTGCGGCCTTGCAGGTAGTGCAGAGCGCTGGTAAATGGGGTTTCTGTGGGCAAGGGGCACGGGGTTACTTTTAACTAGTGAGGCAGCATAGTGGTCCGGTAGCATTTTAATAGTGTTTGCTTTTTGCTGTGCAGAGAGTCAGTAAATACTTAGGAAGGCAAAATACATGTATGAACTTGTGTTTAATGTGTTATCTCGTCTAAGACAAAATAATTAATTTACTCTCTGATCATGACATTTTAGTGTGGCAGGTTGCAGTGATAATACCGAAGAGCAATCAGTTCTGCCTCACTTTAATGTCTGCAGTTAGTGTACTTAAGAGTTACTTTTCTGTGTCCTACAGGAGAAAAATTATCCTCCTTCCCCCAGATATATGTTAACTGTCCACTTTTCCTTTGGGAACAATCTATATTAAAAATAAGATTCCTAAAATGAAGCTTACTTTTATAATTTCATAAACAGTTGGGGATGATAATACTTGTAAAATGGGCTATGGCAGAAACAATACCCTTCAAGAAGATAAAATTTTAAGAAACTAGTGAAACTGACCATGAATATCAGTAGGTTTTTAGAAGGATGACCCTTAAGAAGTAGGTGGCTAATGTTTTATTATTACTGAGTACCTTTTCATATGTCTGCTGGCCATCTGTATGTCCTCCTTGGAGAATGGTCTATTCAGGTGCTTTGCCTGTTTTTTAATTGGGTTGGTTGTTTGTTTTTTGGTATTCTTTTCTAAGTACTTTATAAATTTTGAATATTAACCCCTTATCAGATGTATTGACAAATATGTTTTCCAATTCTGTGAATTGTCTTTTTATTTTGTTGTATTCCTTTGCTGTGCACAACTTTTTAATTTGATGTAGTCCCATTTATTTATTTTTTTCTTTTGTTTCCCTTGCCTGGGGAGATATATCTGATAAAAAATTGCTATGAGAAATGTCTGAGATTTTGCTGCCTATGTTTTCTTCTATGATTTTTATGGTTTCAGATCTGACATTTAAGTTTTTGATCCATTTTGAATTTATTCTTGTGTGTAATGCAAGAAGGTGGTCTAGTTTCATTTTTCTGCATGTGTCTGCCCAATTTTCCCAACACCATTTATTGAATAAATTATCTTTAGCCCATTGTATGTGCTTGCTTCCTCTGTTAAATATTGACTATAAAGGTGTGGGTTTACTTCTGAGCTCTCTATTCTGCTGCATTGACCTATGTGTCTGTTTTTATGTCAGTACCATGCTGTTTCGGAGGAACAATTTTATTGAAAGTCCCTCACTTGGTTATGGTTATGACTTTCTACCTGTATCTTGCTCACATGGAACATGGGCTTGTAATTTTTCAGTGAGAGTTTTGCCAATGAAAGAATGATACATGTAAAATATATATTTTACCGGACCAATCTGTGGGGAAAACCACAGATTTTCTTTGTAGGTTATTTCTTTTTATCTTTATTGTGCTTTTTATTAAAAAAGCCAACATAACAGTGTCTAGCACATAGTAGCTGTTCAAAAAGTATTTGTTGAAGGAGTATACACACACTCATATTGTCACAGAAGTGGGATTATTCTGCAGCTTTCCCCCACCCAATGCACAATAGGTAATCCATTTCAGTACAGTAAAAAATACCTCAGAAACTATGGATTTTAATTTGGGGAGACTGTATGTCCCTAAGCACTGTGCTCCTGGACCACTTTAGAATCTAGATTTAATGAAGAATTTTGTATTACAAATCCCTTAAGTTGTTAGAAGCCTTTGTTGACCTGAAGGCCCTAGGTAGCCATCCAGTATCAGAAGGGGGAGACTTTGAAAGCATGACAAAGAGATAGATGCCTACTATATTTTATTTCAGATACCCTGTACTCTAGACTCTTTACACAAGGAACCAGAAGCCCCAAGGAGAAATCAGTTTATAGTAGTAAAAAGAAAAAGTAATTCATAATAAGCTGTGGATAAAAAAATGAAGTAGATAAATTAGTAACACTGTTTTTAAAGCATTTAACTCCAGGACCTTTTGCATCAGAATCACCCAAGGCACTT
Organism: Macrotus californicus; assembly: GCA_007922815.1. Taxonomy (NCBI): domain Eukaryota; kingdom Metazoa; phylum Chordata; class Mammalia; order Chiroptera; family Phyllostomidae; genus Macrotus; species Macrotus californicus. The sequence goes on from VMDR010005489.1 coordinate 2,207, forward strand.
AGTAAAAATGCAGATGCCAGGGTGGACCCCAGAGTTGCTGAATCAAAGTCCCTGGGAGTAAACCTAAGAATCTCTATTTTTTAACCAGCTCTCCACGTGATTCTTAATATACTCTGACATTTGAGGCCAGTACCTGTGACAGCCTCAAGCTACCTTATTCTCCATTGATTTGTGGAAGTTCCTACCACTGTAAGGGTCTCTTTTCAGCACAACTGAAGGCATAACCACGGACTTTTCATTACTGATTCACTAAATCTTAAAATACAGAGGAACAGTGATACTTGGCCTCAGATTAGTTCATTAAATGTTCCCATAAATAGATTATATTCAGTGAATATACTTCAGAAATTTGGAGTGCTATTTAGTGCTTTGAAGACTACGTGATTTAAAAGTTCTGTTTATCATTGTATAAAGCCTTTCTGTGGTTTAGCATTAAAATCTAATTGTTAATTAATATTTGTTCTAAGTCACTTACCTAAGTGTATTTAAAATTGTGACTACTCAGTCTATACCCAGAGGTTTTTCTGTATACATACAAGAGTCGTTATCAGTGCTCACCATCATTGTTCTGCAACAACACAAACAGCATCCCCGTCTGGGCGTGTTTTCAGCATTGAATTGAGGAATGGGGGAGAATGCAGCTTTAGCCTTCAACATGGCGTTGACAACTAACTTTCTGGGTAATAGTGAGTTGTAAGGTAATCAGTGTTAATCCATTCCTACAAATGTCCTTATGCATATTCTTTCCATTCAGTATTTATTGGTTCCAGGCCCTGTTCCAGACATAGGGAATAAATAGTGCAGTGGAGGACAGGGGACATCAAACTGTCTCTGCTTGTGTAGCGTTAAGTGGAGGGTGTGTTTATCACTGAGGCCCAGGGCCTTCCAAACTAGCAGTTTACTTGTATGTGTGCAAATGTCTTCCTTCTTTTGGACAGATATTTATTAGCAGACTTAGGACATTGATTTCAGGTGCCATCACCTTTATTTTCCTATCGTTCTAGTTCCTGGACACTTTTATCTTTTCACATTAGGTGATAAAAACCATTCACTATAGTTGTAGATAATAATCTCATTAGAATAGTCATTTACTTTTTTTAAAATATATTTTATTGATTATGGTATTACAGTTGTCCCACGTTTTTTCTCCCCTTTATTCCCCTTCACCCCACACCACGAGCATTCCCCCTGCTTTAGTTCATGTCCATGGGTCGTACATGTAAGTTCTTTGGCTTCTCCATTTCCTGTACTGTTCTTAACCTCCCCCTGTCTCTTTTGTACGTACCATTTATGCTTCTTATTCCCTGTGCCTTTTCCCCCATTCTCACTGATAACCCTCCGTGTGATCTCCATTTCTGTGATTCTGTTCCTGTTCTAGTTGTTTGCTTAGCTTGTTGTTTTTGTTTTTGTTGATGGTTGTGAGAACAGTCATTTAAGTAACATTTCTGGTTTCAGTATCATATCAATAAGCTGTCAATCATGACATCAGAGAATCATTTGAACAACAGTGACAAAGAAGTTGATGAAGTTGATGCTGCCCTTTCAGACCTGGAGATTACTTTGGAAGGGGGTAAAACGTCAACAATTCTGGTAGGGTGAACCTTTCATCTACTAATTTACTTTGAGTTGATGCTTACCTTTTTGTCGATTTAGGTTGTCATGAAGTATTTGGGGGATATAGAGAAATATTTAATGCTTTAGAGAATTCAGACATCAGTTTTTCAGAAACTGTAAAAATACTGTTCTAGTCTGTGGTGCCTCCAGCACAGTAAAGATAGGTCCTCTGACACTCTGCGCGCTGTCTTACAAGTGCTGGTGGAATGTTGCGAAAAGTTAAATCTTGAGTCATGGTAAAATCCATTTAGTGGTCTCCAAATTTGATGTATTACAAAAAGGAGAAATGGGTCTCAGGAAAAATTTTAAATGCTAAGTTTAGTTTTATCATTCTGAAGCTTAGAAATTAGTTATTACAGAAGACACACTTATCTTGGGGCTCTTATGATTTACAAAATTTCCATATGCACATACAAACAGTTTTAGCTGGTATCAACAGTGTATTCTTGTGGGTTGTATGAATTGCCATTTTGATCAGGTGTTACTAGCTTTTTATGACATTTTGTACTATATGACCACATAATACGATTGTACCTTTAAAATCTTCATAATCTATATTTTAGGTAAGTAAGCTGGTTCTTGATATCAGATAGCAAATATTAGAGTTCTCATTTCATGAAAATAAGAAAAAATGATTAAATTATTTCCCCAGGGTGACATCACTTCAATTCCTGAACTTGCTGACTATATTAAAGTTTTCAAGTAAGTACAAAAAAATGTAGGGATTCCAAATACTAATGAATAGTAAGTGTCAGTCTTATAGTTTTGTTCACATTATTGAAATTTACTGTAAATCTGACTGGCAAATGCATCTGTAACAGCACTTAACAATTAGATGAACACTAAATTAAAATGAGGGGAAATAACCATTTATACCAAATTAAAATCACTGTACTCTTTGTTTTAGCTAGTAAACATCTTTCTTAAGACAAAAAAAGACTGTAACCTAGACTGCGTCACGTGGACTGTGATACCTACAGTGACATCACAGTCCATGTAAGTGGCCCGCCTGGGGAAAGTGCAGTGCGTCATGAACTCTTAGTGCCCGCGGTTATCGCCTTGTTCAGAGGCCCAGATTCTGTCCATTTGTTCACCGGACATTTTATAAGCAAGGTTCCAGTGCATGTCGTGTAGACTTTCAACAGTCAGTCTAGTCGCATCCCACAGAGTCACGGGAGCTAGGCATTAAGGCAGAGGGGAAAGAGGAGAGGAGGTGACGGGGAATGTAGTATACAAAGCCATTATGGAATAAACTGTTTACTGTAGCTAAACTAACACAGCTCAACGTGGATAACATTTCTGAAATAAGGGCATGGTTTCAATGCTGCTGCCTCCCCACGCCCCGTCTTCACCATTTATACACCTTTTTCATCTACCTGTACTTTATTTACTCTCTCTCATGACTGCTCTATCTTTGTAATGGTTGATATTGGAGTGGTCAGTTAAAGTTACCACTAAAATACATCCCTGGGAGAGAGAAGCAGTTGCCTCACTTTAGTCATGCCAGGTACAGTTGCTGGTTCAGAGAGGCTCTAAAGACAGTCTACAGACATCTGTGAATCATGAAGGGACCTAGGAAATTTCCAGTTCTCGACATTTACTTCACCTCTCTTTTCCTGTCCTTTCCGTGTGGCCTGGCTGTAATACAGATGGCTACAACTGACAGGAATACGGGAATGTTGGCCCTGCTGTCTTTTCTCCTCTGCCCATTCACTATTTGTGAGATCTTCCCGAGTAGACTGTTTTGTTTGCGAAGGAAGGGGCAAATCCAGTACTAGTGCCGTTGAATGTAATACATTGGCCAAAGGGAACTGAACTCAGCAGATGTAAAACTTGGCCTGAGACTTTTAACATTGTGAAACTTTGGTACTAAAACAAAAAGCATTGATAAAGTTATTTTAAAAGTGGTTTTTCTCTTAATTCTATTTGATACATAGGCCAAAAAAGCTGACTCTAAAAGGTTATAAGCAGTATTGGTGCACCTTTAAAGATACATCTATTTCTTGTTACAAGAGCAAAGAAGAATCCAGTGGCACACCAGCTCATCAGATGAACCTGAGAGGTAAGTAAGGGAACTGATGGAATGACCAGTGTTGATGGTAAAATGCCTATTAGCTAATATTCAATAAACTTCACTTTGCTGGGAGGAAAAGTTCTTTAGCAGTTTCTACACTCCTTTAGGTCCTTTTTTATGTTTAGTTCTTGTCTTAGACTTTCTTAGACTACTCCTTGGTTCTTCACATTGCTCCTTCACCTCTTTCATCTGATAAAGGGACTGGTTCAGGTGGTGGGAGAATTTCCTTTCCAGGTTCAACTGCTACTTCTCCAGCTGGAGGGACATCCTGCTTGCCTCCTGTTGTGACTTCTGTAGGGCCTTTAGCTAGTCTTATAGGTTGATGAGCCTCCATTTGTGATATTCACTAAAACCACCTGGCAGACTTCTAGTTCAGACACCACTTCCTCCAGGAAGCCATATCCCTGAGACACACTCCAGATAAACCCATCACAAGTCATACATGCATTTAATAACCCCTGACCTACTGAACACCATAGCTTTGCTTAGCCTACCTAAATGTGCTCTGAACACAGTGCCCCTTCTCCCCTGGCCCCCGAAAAGCCGACAGCATAGTACACTGTAGAGCTCTGGTTGTTGTTGCCCAGGATCGCGTGGTGACTGGGAGCTGCCGCACTGCCCCACATCGGGACAGGTGTACTGCGTAGCACTAGCCTGGGAAAAGGTCAAAATGTCAGCTCTGAGTACAGTTTCTATTGAATACGTATCACTTTCACACCATCGTAAAGTCAGAAAATTCTAAGCTGAGCCATTGCAAGTTGGGGACCCGTCTGTAAACCCTTGGCACGTAGCATGCTCAGTAAAGGAGGCAGTAGATCGGCTCTTTGCCGTTCCATACTCTCTTCACTGTGGCTTCCCTTCCAGCAAAGGCTAGTAAACTAAAAATGCATTTTTCAGACTCATTTCTAGATTCTAGTCGGATCCATTCGCGTGAGACTTGAATTCCCAACTTAGTTAAAGGGTTGGAGAGGCAGAATTGAGGAAGGAGCGCGGTTCTTCCAGGCTCTGGAGCTGCAGCTGTGGTGCCAGTCTCCTGGGTTCCCAGCTACTTGATTGTAGTGAAGGTTGCACCTCCCCTGGTCGGCCAGTTGTGAAGTGATGTTTAGGGACTAATTCCTGTCAGCCCAGTCCACCTCCTTTGTGTTACATTGTCATGTACATTTATTACCATTTGTAAAACAATTTGGACAAAAGAACCAAAGAAAAAGGTTCCCTAACTCATTTCATGAAAATTATTCCCAAAATAATTTCACGTATCACTTAAAATGCAGAGGTGTTTTTCTTGATCTTCTTTTCTTAGCACATTGCACATTAGGGTATTTTCAGTATTTTTCAAAAAAAATTCCAAATCTGCTTTATCTGCCTAGTAATCATCTGAACTGTTGTTTCATAGTTATACGCACTGTAAAAAATAGAAAACCTCTGTTCTGGGGAGAAGATTGCTATGTTCAAGTGTTGGAATTCTGTAATTTTCCTAAAACCTTCATTAGTCTCACTGTCTTCTCAGTCACGAGAGTGTAACTTTGGGTATCTACCAGCATCTGTTACTCGGAGCCAGTTTTAGCTTTCTTCTTGCTTCCCTCCTAAGCTGCCCAGGATCAGCTCCGATTATCCACTCCCAAGAGACTAGATCTGTCTTTTGGTGTCTGTCCTTTCCATCCCTATTATGTCCTTAACCTTCTGCCTTGAATGGCCGAGAAGTCCAGTCCTGGTACAGAGAGCACCTCCACAAGGTGCTCCCATTCCACCTCTCCTGAGTCCTCCCAAAGGAGCACTTTTCTGGCACATCACACTGAGGAAGGTAAACACTAGCTTAAGAATCAAATGACCAAGATTCTGTACTGCCACTAAACAAGCCCTGTGATTTTGGAAAAACAGTCCATTTGGCCCTCACTATCTTCCTCTGAGAAATGAATCTGTTGGACTAGATGCTGTAAGGCCCTTGAGAGATTTAAGTGCAAAGTTCTGAAAAAAAACAGTTCAGTGAATGTAATTGAACTCCTGTGCCACAAACTACTCGGTACTAGCAACATGAGCAAGAACAAATAATAGTCTCAGCCCTCAAGATGTTTAGAGCTATTGGGAAGATAAACAATTACAATTTAGGCAATAATAGTACTTTAAAAATCCAGTAACAGGCCAAAGGAGCAAGGGAATAACGGTGCTATATTATTTAGTTTTCAGTAATGGTGCAGAGAGAAGTAGGGGAGACTGCATAGGGGAAATGCTGTCGGACCTAGGATCCAAAAGAGAAAGCTGAGGTCTGGGGAAGGAGGGGGAGAGTTGGTCAAAGAGCTTTCCAGGCAGAGCCTGGTGTACAGAAATGCCTGGAGAAGAGCATCGGCAGCCACAAAGGGCTCTGTGCTGCTGCCGTGCAGAATTTAGTCAGAAGGATGGATACTTCCTTAATAGCTGTTGAATCTGGCTCCTGCCAACAGAGGAATAGCAGAGGATGTGGGCAAGAATTAGTGGATAAAAATGTTAAGGAGATAATTTTCTAAACTGGCAGCAATGAAGTGCCACCAAAATATTCTTAACATGAAAGTGACAGAATTCATTATATTTATATTGGCTATAATTTAGATGAATAATTTCAGATAGTGATAGGGATCTAAATTAAGGTTATCAATATGGATGAAGAAAGGGTATAAATTCAGTAGATAGGAGGAGGCTCAGTCAGTAGACTGCGTGATTAACTTGGACGGGGCCAGAGGAAAAGGCTTGTTTCTGGTTGTGCAGTTAGTTGGATAGGGTGTTACTGAGACTGGGAATAGATGAGCTGTGTCTGGAGAAAAAGCTGAGTTTAATTTTGGTATATTTTAAATTTGAGGTACTTGTGAGATATCTATCCATGCTACAGATACTGATACGGCAGCACTAAGCATTAATGGTAAATGTAGCTGTTGGAATGGTTGTCTATTATGTGAGAAAACTAAGAACAGAATCCTGCAGAAGACTCATGTTTAAGGGACAGAGCATATTAGAGGAAGAAAAGCTTGTTAAAGGAAACAAAAAAGTGTGCAGGAAGATATGAAAATAATGTATGATGGAAGCTAAGATAAAAGCTATTTCAAAAAGCACAGAATAACTCAACATCAAATGCTACAGAAAAGTCCCCTGGCTGGTGTGGCTCAATGGATTGAGTGCTGGTCTGTGAACCAAAAGGTCACGGGTTCGATACCGGTTGGGGCACGTGCCTGGACTGTGGGCCAGGTCCCCAGTTGGAGGCATATAAGAGGCAACTGATAGACCTATCTCTTACACATCAATGTTTCTCCCCTTCTCTTTCTCCCTCCTTTCCCCTTTCTGTAAAAAAATAAATAAATCTTACCCAGTTCTTCATGTTAAAAATAAAGAAAGCTACAGAAAAGTAAGATGAAGATTGTTAAACCTCCACAGGATTTAGCCACATCGAGGTGGTCAGTGGTCTTGACTAAGAACGGATTCAGCAGACTCCAGGGGCGTTGTGAGTGTGAGAGTCAAAGGTACTGTTGTTGAGAAGTAAATAGGAAACAAAGACAGCTTTTTAATGGCCCTCGTCTGTGACAAGGAAGGGGGACAGGGCAGTAACAAGGCAGAGGTAAAAAGAGGAGAGGCACTTTGTGGTTTAAGATGGGAGCGAGTCAAGGAAGTTAAATGCTGATGGAGAGGTCACAGGAGAATGAAACCTGTTGGGAGAGGGAGAGGATCTCTGTGCTGGGGAGCAAGGTTCCTGGGACGGCAGGACATGCCATGCACTTGGAGAGGGTGCCTTGGCAGGAGATATGCCTCTGTGCTGTGTGGAAGCAAGGGCAGTGAGATTTATCTGGTGTGGTGGCTGGAAACTCAGGAAACTTCATTTCTGGTGGCTCTTCACATACCTGGAGAAGTAGGTGAGGTTGTCCCCTGGGAGTGTGTGGGAGAGGAGGCCCGAGAAGAACTGAAGCGGACGCTCCCAGAGTGCGAGCGCAGGGCTGCAGGTGTCAAGGGCCCGGTCGAGGCTAGCGTCCCTGCATTTCTGATGGAACCTGTCTGTGCTCAGGTTTGTGACCCCCCCCCCCCCTTCAGTGCTCAACAGCCTAAGTGCAGGCAGTAAGAGGGGGTGGCACTCCACCAGGGTTAAGGTTCTGCTCAGCGCGTACGGTAGGAAGACTAAGTTTGGGGGAACGCAGGTGCTATCTGGTGAATGGGGTCCAGGCCGGACGAGAGGAGTGGCATTGAGAACACGTTGCTGATGGGGAGAAAGTTGAGGGGTCACAGGATAGCAACCCTCAAAGGTATGAAGGGAGTTAGGATTGAAGAGTGTGATCCAAACGGGCTGTTCGCACTGAACACTTACAGGGTCACAGGAAGTCCAGTGTCTCGCCGTGGAGGTGTGGGACTGAGGGGCACAGAGTGGGCACTGTGTGAGCCCGTAAGTGCCCCTCCGCCTGCACTGGCACCTAAGTCACCACTCACTTTGTCTCTCTCTTTCTAATTTTCTTGGCATGTTACTTTTTAAAAGGCCTAGTTAATGGAATTTTTCATAGGATATCTATCTTCGGACATCTCTGTTTTAACTTGGCATGTTAATATATTGCCGCACAACTTCCTCGTAGTTTCTAATGCTTGTACAGAGGGAGTTAAATGCTGTAGCTATTTCTATGTAGTAAATATTTAAAAAAATAAAGACGGGGAGAAGGTCCACCAAACGTTAGGAGTTGCTTCTGGAGAGGAGTGCAGTATCCCCTGTATCTACAGTGGTGTTTCTGTGTGAAGGGAAAATGGCAGCTTTAACATTGTTCTTCTGTGGTGGACGTGTAGAGGTTGGTTATTGTGTTCTTTGCTCTCTGCCGAGAGAGGTTGCTCCAGTGCAGAGAGCAGAGCAGTGGCAAGCCCTGCTCGCAGTTCACATTATCCGTCGTGGAGCCTCCTGAACGATGTTAAGACACATTGAGGGGACATGACTAAGTACAGGCAGCTGGAATACCCTTCAGCAAGCTCTGACATGTACGTTATCTTATTTATCCTTACAGCATCCCTAGGGGGGTAGAGTTTAAGGCTCGGAAATTTGGGTTTAGCGATGTGAAATAAATTGGCCATAAATATTCAGTGGTAGAGAAAGGTCTGGAACCCAAATCTGTCTGATGGCAAAGCTCTTCTCCATTATATTATACTGGTTACTGCATAAACCATTGCCTCATTGTGTCACTGGGTGTATGTTCCATAAATCTGTGTAGCTACCAGCTAATGCCTTTAAAAAAAAAAAGATTTTATTTATTTATTTTTAGAGAAGGGGGGAAGGGAAAGAGAAGGAGAGAACCTATCAATTGACTGCCTCTTACAGGCCCCCAACTGGGGACCTGGCCCACAACCCAGGCATGTGCCCTGACCAGGAATTGAACCAGAGACCTTTTGGTTCACGGGCTGGCATTCTACGCAGAGCCACACCAGCTAATGCTTAACAGAGCTGATTACAGGGCTCTGAAGAGGCTCCCATTATAGGACTCTTACAAACTGGCTAATCCTCCTCACATACTTTTTTAAGGCATAATAAGAGTCATTTATTCTAACCAAAACACACAAGTTAGAATTTGATTAATAGAAAGATATTTTTAAATCTCCTTATACATTAAGAAACTTAAAATCCCAAATAACTTAAGATTCAAAAATCTGAATAATATTAAAGCAGTACATACCAAAACGTGTCAGGGTGCAAGTTGTGGTTTGGTCGTACCTTTTTAACAGGACCCTTCCCTTCACTTAGTTGAGTTTCGTGAGTTGCAAGAGCCGCAGCCTCGGGGCCACTGATCCCCTCTCCTCCCCATTGGGCCTCTCTGACTGCTCCACACCCAACAGAATTACTGGGCATAGAGAAAACGAGGGGTCTCTCTATTGGCCTGGGATTTCTTAAAAGTAAATTTGACCATTTTAATAATTGATTTTTTATTACAGGATGTGAAGTCACTCCAGATGTAAACATTTCAGGCCAGAAATTTAACATTAAACTCCTGATTCCAGTTGCAGAGGGCATGAATGAAATCTGGCTTCGTTGTGACAATGTAAGTGTTCCAGTTAAAAGTAAACCTCAGACGTGGGGGAAGGGTTAAAAAAGTAAACCTCAATTTTTCTTTGATCCCTTAGGGAATTAGACAGTCATCCTTATATTTTATACTCAAAGGACCCATCATGTGATTGAATTCATACTTCAGTTATTTCTTTTCAACAGGAAAAACAGTATGCCCACTGGATGGCAGCCTGCAGATTAGCCTCCAAGGGCAAGACCATGGCGGACAGTTCTTATAACCTAGAAGTTCAGAATATTCTTTCCTTTCTGAAGATGCAGCATTTAAACCCAGATCCTCAGTTAATACCAGAGCAGATCACAACGGATATAAATCCTGAATGTTTGGTGTCCCCTCGCTATCTAAAAAAGTACAAGAACAAGCAGGTACTTGGTTCATTTTATTTCCTCTACTATTTTCTGCTGGTTTGTTTTACATTTATGTACACAAATTTAGGTTCCTCCCTTTACTGGTCTTAATTGGTAGTCTTAATTTCACATCAGGTGATCAGAATATAAAATCAGAAATAAGTAGCCTTCAGTCAGTTTAAATTGGCCATTTAAAAAAGACCTTTATCATTTTAATAGGATCCTAGGTAATGAGGTAGAATAGTTGGGAATATATTTATTCTAAACAACTTGAGTAAACCATTCTGTTAACAGGATGTTCATTCAGGGAATTAAATGTGGTCTTAATGCTTTGTTTCCTTCATTCATGCAGTTTTATTCACTTCCCCCAAAAATCTATACTGACTCTTCTTGCTGTTGAAATGGACTTTTCCAGCTTTGGAAATAAATTTTACAATGGTAGAAATAGCCTACATTTTAACATGATCTTTTCTTAACATTAACAGTCAAAACCTAACCAAGATTGGCATAATGTGACAAAATTTGGTAAATTCTCATTGAAATTCACTGCTTTTGTTCACTCTGTTTAGAATTCCTTTCCTGGAAATTAATACTATAAAAGGATTGCTATGTAGGCAAATAGTTCTTCGGTACAAGATAAAAGGTTTTTTGCAGGGGAATTTCACTTGGGATAACCCCTAGTATTGTCTACGCCAAACATCCTGCCATAAAAGGAAAAGGATTCTGTTTGAGGGGGTGGGGAGGAGAGAAGACCTTTAAAATAAATACTTTATTTTTATCTAGTTTCATTTCAATCCTTAAAGAATAATTTTAAAACATTGAAAAGGCCCAGTGAAATAAATACCCAGGACACTTAGTAATCCTTAACTTTAAATATAATGCTTATCATATGAATCTGACATCACTTAACTGGAAGTTTAAAGTGTCGGAATCAGTCGCAAGTAGCTGTGTTTCAGTTTCTGAGGCTGTGCAAGCTGCATGGAAATGATTTACCCTGCAGTTTACCCTGCAGGCAGGCCCTCCGTGTGGGGGTGGTAAGGAATGAAGGGAGTACTGCCCTGGGGAGCTTTGTGGAATGTAGACTGTAAGTTAAACAGCAAAGTGAATCACAAATACTATGTATTTAGTTTTATTCTTAGTAATTCGTTTAAAGATTATTTGAAAAAAAGGATTCAGAGGCAATGAATAAATTCAGATCTTAGCAATCTTATTTTCACTGTCAAGTATCAGGAAAAAAAGATACTAAAGTAAAACTGAAAACAGCCAAATGTTGGTTTAGCTGTCAGAGAAAGGTGTTGTTTTCAGAAACTTTCAAAATGGTAGTTTTCACTTTAAAAAGTTCTCGACTAAATTGTTAACTGAACATTCTCTTGAGGACAGAGACGGTGAACGTTTGACTGTCCTGAACTGGCAGGATGGCAGTGTGTGGTCCATGGTGAAGGCCTTCCAGCCTGTCTTCCACATTGACATCTTATCAAATGCCCACTTTTTTAATCCTCCTTCCCCTAATTAGACTTACAGATGTGCCCAGAAGGTAGATTCCAGGTATTGTCCTCACACCTGGGAAGTGCTGGTTGGGGAAGTCCGGTTGCTGTTGTGTGTCAGGTGCTGTACTGGTTGTTGGCCACGGTGCGCAGTAATTGTTGCCCGCGTGACCCAGTGGCATAATAGTCAGCAGTCCGTCAGGAAGATGTGTAGGCTTGGCGCCGTCTGTCCCTCCCTACCAGGGCCTGAGTGCATTGTTTTCCTTTGGGTCCATCAGTGTAGCCTTTGTCATATTTAAATTGACTTGAATTCCTCAAAGCTCTGTGTTAAATTAATTAAACTTGCTATGGGTATTTTCACATGAATGTGACTCCCACACTGGATTTTACATTTTAAAGAGCTGTTCCATATTTTATCTATGTTAATCCAAATTGAAATGCACTAACATGTTTCTAGCCACCAGTCCTAGTGTAGTGTATGGCATCTCTCTATTTTCCCTTCCAGGAAAAAGGATGCAAAAAACAGATGGTAATTGAGGGGTTTGCTTTTCTTGTGTAATTAAAAGAAACAGTATGGTCATTGCACTTATTTTATGCCTTCAACCTATTTCTGAAAAGCCGTGCATGAATCATGTTATCTGACTCAATCTGAGATAATATTGAAGGCTTTTAAAATACTAAATTTGATTTTGCTACTAAAATAATTAGCTTTACTCTAATCAGTAAGAACTGGTACATGAAGGAGAAGGGGGGTATTTGCTCTTTTTATTTTGTCCCTCAACCTTCTACCCGTAATTTTAGTAACTCTTAACAGCCTAAAACAATGTGGAGTGTTTCTCAGTATTCTAAATGGAAATAATCACTGCTTCCTCATTTTCATTTCCATGCTTGCATTTACTTTGCTCGGTCTCCACCTACAGTAACTTTTGCACGGTTTTGGCTGGAATTTGGGTTTGCAGGTCACCGCAACCTTTCTTTGCTTCATTGCCGTTCTTTTCTGATGGCGTTTTTTTCTTTCTGCTTCCTTTTCCTTTCCTCGCATTGCCATCTGCAGCCAGGCTATATAAGAGATTTGGTAAGTTCTCCAATTTTGCCAAAAAAGAAAGGAAATAAATAAAACATTTTAAAGCCCTAGCTACCATCTCCTCTCATGGATTAATTTCCTTCCACTCCTTGTGGGAGTAGCCTTCCCAAAGTGAGTATAATTTAAATTAAAATTTAACTTTTCTAATGATTCCCTTAGAAAAATTTTAAAATTATTGTAGTGATAAATGTTTCTGCTAGAAACTTGTTTTCTAGATACTCGTTTTGATCATATATCAAATGCTAAGTGATGTTAAATTTAAAACGGTCCATGTATATGAAGATGAGAACATGCCGTTTTATAATAGCAGTATCGTATATGTGTGTACTTGAAATATGTGTCGAGAATGGCAGCTGTGTACTCCCAATAGTACTCTTTGTTTCTTGATAATATGGAAACTGAAATTAAGAAATACATAAAGGTTGATTTTGAGAGGTCATTTTACTAAAATTCCCAAATGTAGCTTTCTAATTCCAACTCTCACAACATATGATTTGGGGGTGGGACACATAATTCAATTTTTCAATCTTTTGTCTTGAGTCTACCATGGAGAATGTCTCTCGGTAAAAATGATGTTGATGTTCAACCATATTTAGATAACAGCAAGAATTTTGGAGGCCCATCAGAATGTAGCTCAGATGAGCCTAATTGAGGCCAAGATGAGGTTCATTCAAGCTTGGCAGTCCTTACCAGAGTTCGGCATCACACACTTCATTGCAAGGTCAGTGGTTCTTTCAAGCACCTCTATGTAAACCTTACTCTGTGCCTTACTACTTAATCTACTTCATGTACTTAAAAATTAAACACTTAAAGCTACTAATTGAGACCCGTCAACCTGTTTCAGAGTAATATTTAAAGATTGTTGGAAAGTATTTTCTATACATGTGATTTTACATTGAAAATTCAAAACGATTGTATTTCTATTTTTATTTGTATAAGCAAGACTAGCACTTCTTTTACAGCTAAGGAGCATGTACCTTAAGGAAAAAAAAGACAACATGTTCCCCCACCCCTCAAATGTTTTTAAACATTTATTTACTATGTTTTTAATGCTACAGGTTCCAAGGGGGCAAAAAAGAAGAGCTTATTGGCATTGCATACAACAGACTGATTAGGATGGATGCCAGCACAGGTGACGCGGTCAAAACATGGCGTTTCAGTAACATGAAACAGTGGAATGTAAACTGGGAAATAAAAATGGTAAGCTATAACAGTATTATTTGAATACTGCTAAAATTAGTAAATTAAGAATAAAAATCCCTATAAATTCTGAAGATTATTTGTACCATTACCTCTTAAAGTATAAAACATGGTTAGTTATTCATTTTCTACTTAGAAATTCTAAGTATTAGAATTATTAAAATTCTGCTTTGTTGTTGGAACATTGTCCCAAAGCGCCAGAGTTGCAGGTTTGATCCCTGGTCAGGGCATATACGAGAATCAACCAATGAGGGCGTAGATGGGTGGAACAGCAAAGCCATCTGTCTCTCCTCCTCCCTTCCTTCCCTCCCCCCACTAAAATCAATAAAAAAAAATTTTTTTTTAACTTTTGAAAAAATTTTAAGAACATAATATATACTTAGAATATTGCTGTCTTTCAATAATAGATAAATCCCTTCCACTCACAGTAACAGCTCCTGTTTATTGAATGCCTGCTTTGTGCCAGGCATGACAGTAGACGTTTTACATTTGAACCCCACTTCTCGACCTCAGCACAGCTTTGTGAGGTAGATGGACTGTCCCTGCTCTGCAGGTGAGGACACTACAATGTAGAGACCTAGGGGCCGTCATTGTCCACGGTCACACACACAGTGACAGAATCAGTTCAGACTGAGAGGTTCCGGGCTCTGAAACCTGATACTACTGCGTATCATGCTGCCCCTAGCCTTGGAGTCCATGGGTATCATTAAAAATAGACAGTCTTTTACTAATTACTCATGTGTTTTAAGATCACTAGGCTTCTTGTATCAATTCCTATTACTTCATTAGAATGTCGTATTTCTGAAATATTTACACATGATACCTAAAGGTTAAATATCTAAAGCAAATAGTAAATTAAACACAGGAAGTAGGTTTTCTCCCAGGACTTGAGGAGGAACATTCTCATTAATTGAATCACCAGAGACCATTTGGGAACTTAATGACCTAACCCCCTCGTCTTCCTTTTCAGAACAAGAAAACTAAAAAGGGGGGTTGGGGGGCTGGTAATTTTGATTTATTCTTTTGGACTTGAGGCTTTATGAAGTTTAGGATTAAAAAGGAGTATTTTAGGGTCAAGTATTTTGATTGGGCAGGACCTAAACAGCACTGCAGCTTCGCTTGGACTCACCCATCTGGAGTTTTCCCCGGACCTAACAGTTCTCTGTCTTTGTTCCAGGTCACTGTGGAGTTCGCAGATGAAGTGCGGTTGTCCTTCATTTGCACTGAAGTAGATTGCAAAGTGGTTCACGAATTCATCGGTGGCTACATATTTCTCTCGACGCGGGCAAAGGACCAAAATGAGAGTTTAGACGAAGAGATGTTCTATAAACTTACCAGCGGCTGGGTGTGAACAGAGTGCTGTGTGATGAAACTCCATGGCCGTAACAATATTTAACTTTAAAAGCTGTTGTTTCTTATATGCTGCTTAATAAAGTAAGCTTGAAATTTATCATTTTATCATGAAAACTTTTTTGCCTTACCAGACCAGTTAATATGTGCACTAACAAGCACGACTATTAATCTGCTATTATGATACAGTATATGAACTTGAATATGGCACACATTCCTTAGGGCCAAGATTTGAAAACGGAAGTAGTGGGCAAATCAGGAACAAAACATCACTGATTTAAGCTAGCCAAACTAAGAAACTCAAGCCATCTATTTTATAGCTATCCAGGGCTTAAACTATATGAAGTCTATTTATCATGTTTAATGCATGTATTTTAATGTATGTTTAATTTGACCTTGTGTTTTTAAATACATCCTACTTAACTCTGGTAGACATTTGAAGCCCCCACCCCAATAAATCAGGCCTACGAAAGATGCCTCATGTTTAATAATATAATTGTTTTAACCTTGAAGGAAAATGCTGTTAGTCTATTATGCTTGGTTTGTTCTTGTCCTTGAATAAGCATGTATGTATATTGTCTTGTATTTTTATTTTTACACTATATTGTATTACAACACTTAGTATTCACCAGCATATTCACTGTCTGCCTAAAATATGCAACTTTTGCATTACAATATGAAGTAAAGGTCTATGAAGTATGCGTTTTGTGTAACTAATGTACAAACACAAATTTTATAAAATTGTACAGTTTTTAAAAAAATAACTCACAACTAGCAAACAGCTTAGTTATGTAGCATCTTTACATTAATTAAATGCTTTTAAATCTATAATTAATGTGCAGTTTTAATATCTGCTAAATTAAGAATGACTTCAGTATAGTTGTGCTTTGCCAGTGTCCTAACTCTACCGCCTGGACTGGCCATTTCTAGTCTGTTGCGCTGTTACAATCCGCATTGGTGCTAGTCAGAAACTTCCCAGCTCACACAGCCCATGAGGGTGCCAGGGAGGGGTGGGTTACCAGTATTGTCCAATAATCCATGGTTTAAAGACTGTATAAATGCATTTTATTTTAAATAAAAGCAAAATCTTTTATTTAATGTTTATGTACTTCTTGTTTTTATGGTTTACATAGCATTAACTTTGTAGAAATGAACTTTTGCCTTCTGGAAGTGCTTTGCCTACATCTTGTGTTATGAGAAACAATTTTCTACTATTGTAAAGTGTTACCAGATAGAGATACTTCTAAGATACTGGGTTGGCCAAATAATACGTTTGGTTTTTTTCCATAAGAAGACTCTAGTAGTGCTTACTTCATTTGAAACAGTTTCATTTATTGTATTGTGACAGCTGTCATATCGGCTTGCATTTTTAAAAAATTATCAAAATCAGCGAATTTTCGTGTAGCCATTCTAATATTGAAGATGGAGGAAAATAACATTTTTGGCATATTATGCTTTATTTCAAGAAAGGTAAAAGCACAAAAAGAAAAGATTTGTGCAGTGTGTGGAGAAGGTCCTGTGACTAACAGAACGTCTCAAAAGTGGCTTGTGAAGGTTCATGCTGGAGATTTCTCGCTGGACAATGCTCCACGGTCGGGTAGAGCAGGTAAAGTTGATAGCGATTCAAACTGAGACATTAATTGAGGACAATCAATGTTATACCACATGGGAGATAGCCGACATACTCAAAAATATCCAAATCAATAAAGTTATTGGTGAAAATGAAAAATGTGTCTTTTATTTTATGGAAAAAACTAAGTGGACTCTTTGGCCAACCCAATAGATTCTTCCTTAAATTGAGAATTTCTAATTTTTCCTACTAAAAAGAGGAACTGTATAATATTTAAATGTTAGAAATGTAACTATAAACAAAAATATGACAGATAGACAAAACAGACATCATTTACAGGCAGAATTTGTTTAAAACAGCAAAATGACTTGGTTTAAAAAAACACTACACACATTTATTAATTTACTCCCTGTTACTGCTGCCATTTCATCTTCAGACTCAGAACGTTAGTCCTGACCTTCTCCTCTACCTGGTGCGTTTAATCAGGCCAAGACTCACGGGTTTTTCCCTCACACAGCCCAGTATCTTTCCACCAACACTGAAGCTCAGGGCTGTGGCCTGCGCCTGCCACGATGCAGCAGCCTCACGAAGCAAAGCTCCGATCATGTTCTCCATGGCTTTTCTCTGTATTCGAAGGCCGGGTCATCCCAGGCCTCACTCCAAAACTTAACTCTTTTTCCTTTATAAATAAAAGTTTTAAGTAATATAGTCTGTCTCCTCATCTTAAGTACAGATCACCAACTTGTACAAATGGCTTGCTAAAACCCCGAACTACATTTGGACTGTGACAACCCACGGCCTCCCCCAGGTGAGAGCCGTGGCTGCTGATTTGTCTCCCTCTGGTTTGCCCCACTGACCTCCCAGTGGTTCCGAGATTAATTCGGGCCCAGCACAGCACTGCCTGTATTTCAGCACCATGACTCCTGCTTGCCTACAGCATAAATGTCCAAGTCCTCAGTCAAGTGCACAGAGGTCTTCTGTGTCTGTTTACCAGTTTACATTTTCATCCTTACCTCCCAAAAGCCCTGCATTCCAGTCAAACTGGACAGATCACATTTTCCAGACAAACTGCATTCGCCCATCCCCATATTCTGTCCCGAACCTGGATGTCTTCACAAACCTCTTCTAGTCTCTACCTGTCCAAATCTCATCTTTCTAGCATTTTAGAGAGAGCTCAGGTGTTCTTCCATTAGTACTTCAAGTTTCTTTGTAGATGGAAATTTTCTCTTACTCCTCTGAACTGCCACTGAGTTCGGTCCTTTTTGGGACATAAGGGCAATCATCTGTATTATGATTGACTATGCCTGTTGTCCCTAATAAATGATTAGTTCCTTGAGAATTGGGTCTGAGCCTCATGGTTTCTACCTAGGATCGCTCAATACATATTTATTGTGTAATGATTACTTAGGGAATCAAGGAATCATTACGACTTAGAATGTTCATAGCCTTAGCCCAGTTTGACACAGAGGAAACTAATGTCTTTTCTGCACGGCAACCATGCATTACAAGGGCTGCTAAGTGCTTTCACCACATTAGCTCTTCTAAAAAGTCATACAATCCAACCTCCTCATTTTATAGAGGAGGCTCAGAGAGGCCAAGTGACCTACTTAAGGTCACATAGCTATAGTTCATTAGTGCCAAGGCAGAGCTGGAAGTGGAACCCAGATTTCTATCTCCCTATCCAGTCTGGTTAAAAACAAACCCTTCATTCCTCAAGAAATTAAAAATAACTGCCACGTGACCAAGCAGTTCCACTGGGTATTTATCTGAAGAAATCCAAAACACTAATTCGAAAAGATAGATGCTCCACTCTGTTCATTGCAGCATTATTTATTCACAACAGCCAAGACACAGAAGTGACCTAGGTGTCCATCAACAGATAAATGGATAAAGATGCACATACATAACAATGGATTATCAGCCATAAAAAGAATGAAATCTGGCTATTGGCAACAGCATGGATAGAGCTAAAAAGTTATGCTAAGTGAAATAAGACAAATACCATGATTTCACTTATGTGGAATTTAAAAAAACAAAACAGATAAACTCATAGATACAGAGAACAAATCGATGGTCTCCAGATGGGAGGGGTGTTGAAGGGATAGGTGAAAAAGGTGAAGGGAGTAAGAAGTACAAATTGCCACTTACAAAGATAGTCACAGGGATGTAAAGTACAGCACAGGGAATATGGACAACCATGTAATAACTAGTAGCAGACGGGTACTAGACTTAATCAGCATGGTCACTTCGTAAGGTATCTAAACGTCTACTCACTGTGCTGTGCACCTGAAACTGACATTGTATGTCAACTGCAATGGAAAAGTAAACTTAGGAAACAAAACCCTTCAGGACTCCTATCGGTGCTGGTGGTGGTCTTTCTACAGAGACAGCACCAGCGTGAGGCAAACCCTCTGGCTGGGGCCTCCAGAGATACATTCCAGTTTCTGCTCTGTGTGACTCAGTGTCATGTGGAAAAACCAAGCTTCCTTGGACTCTGCTTCTCTTAAATCAGCAGGTTAGGCACCTGGAAGCCCCTGATGTAGATAATCAGTAATCTTAACTTGCTACAAATTATTTTTTGCACAACCTTGAATTTCAAAAGTCGGAGACCTAGACACAAACTTCCCCTCCCAGTTTTACTGAGGTATAGTTGACAAAATTGTAAGATATTTTAAGTTCATCTTGGTGACTTGACATATGTACATATTATGAAAGGATTCCCACTATTTAACATATCCATTACCCTAGAGATATGAACTTTGTTGAAAGGAAGCCACTTGCTGTTCTTGACCTTCTGCTCTTACACAGGCCAAAAATCAACAATGTGGCAGACTATTTGTCCTTTTTTTGTTGTTAAAAGTCTTATTAAAGTGCTTTTAATTAGTTAGTAGTTAGTGCTGAAGTGAGATCAGACCAATCTGGGTTCCTGACTCTTAATTTATCTGGAGAACTACCTTACAGAGATAAAATGTTTAAAGCGTCCAACACTGTACCTATTGATATGTTGAATATGGTAGCTTCCCAGTAAAACATTCGGTTTTTCTTTTTGAACTCAAAAGCTTTCTTGACCCTCTGGAATGCAGCCCTGTCCTATTCCTTCCCTATCTCTCCCATGTTTATAAGCCTGAAAAGGGCTGCTGCTGTTTCTACCACTCATCACTTAGAACATGGTAGCATTTTTCATGACTCCGACAGCTGACAAAATCGGAGAACAGGGCTCTCTGGAATCCCTCCGTTTGTGACTGCATCATCACTGATCCTGAATGTGTCTCTTAAAAGCTTTACCCCGTACAGCTGCCATCTATGCCCCGCTTTATTCTAAAAATGTCAATGCTGATTAAAAAACAATCCTGTTCCCCCCCCCAGCCCCCCACGAACAACAAACGTTTCTGTAGCTACTGTAGTCATTCCGTCTTTTTGTAGCTATGCGGTTGTGAAGAAGGTGAGGATAAGTGACTGGACTTGCTGCGGGCCGTGTGGGTGCAGACCTAACAGACACGGCACACTCGCTCTGCTGATAGAGTTCCGGTCCTCTCCACACAGTAATGTCCAGGAAGAAGCTGTTTACTGGAAGCTCCGTGCTCTTCGACAAATTAACTGGGTTTATCTCTTTGAACTGCTATGGTTTGGCAGCTCAAGAAACAAGAACAAAAACAAAGAAAGAAAGAAAGAAAGAAGCGGGGAGGTAGAGAGGGTGACAGGAAATGGGAAACTGTCAGTCTGGGTCCAAGGGATGAGATTCTCAGGGTGGACTTCGGAGCCACAGAACAGGAAACAGAGCACAAAAAAAAAGCCTTATCTGGTGACCTTATTTCCCATGTGCTGATTCCTCTCTTGCTTTCTCTATTTAATAAACAATACGGAGTTTCCCAGGCTGAATGTATACATTAAAATTCTCTGTTCCCTTAGTAAACAGTTACCAGCACACACATGCCCTAGTTGAGTTTCCCTGTTGATATTTATGCATGAGCTGCATGTACTAAAAATTACAAGCACTTAAAATAATTTGAGGCCATTATTTCATGCGATCTAATTATAGTCTCATGTGGCTTCACTGGCCAGGCATTATCTGTATTACTGCTCAGGAAAGTGGTCTAAGTTCAATGTTAATTAAATTTGTGATAAAAACAGCACGACCAACCAAATGGGTTGGACATATCTGTATTAATATGGTTTGTAGATATTGCACAATAAAGAAGAAAACACTGTATCAGCATAAATTCTCAAATCTAAATTTTGTGAACGTTATGATCAAGTAAAAATCAAGTAAACACATTTACTCTAAGGTTTACTGATCAGAATATCTAAATCCTGTTTCTGTCTTTCTTACCTAATTATAAATTCAATTAGCTCTGAGAAGGAACACCGGAAAACAGCATTTGTATAATCCAGGAGAGCAAACACTGCAAAGGTGAGGGGAGCAGCCTCAGCAGAGAGCAAGAAGTCAGTGTGAAACTGCTTTAGAAGTGTAATGTTGGCACAGAGATCAGGAAACCCGCCAGCATCCACACAGAGGCCGCAGAGACAAACACGCGCATGTGTGAGAACTTCACTCCTGAGAGCAGCCTCGCAGGTCCGGATGAAATACCAGGACTCCCGATGCACGGTGCCCGCAGCATCTTCATGAAACAGAGTTTGGACCACTCCCTCATACGGGTACACAGCAGTCCAAATCAATTCCAATGGATTCAAGTGAGAAAAGTAAAACTTGTAAAAGATGACATAAAAGATGACAATAGGACATTGAGGAAAGATTTTGTGTATTATGGTATAAACACACAGAAAGCAATCTCATTAAAATGAGAACTATAGATTTCAAAGTGTAAAAAGGCAAATCAAATTGAGAGAAGATATTTGCAACATATCATGGACAAAGGATTCTCTTCTAGAATATAAACACACACATATGCTCTCAACTGATCAGGCCCAAAGAAAAGTGGACGAAGTGCTAGGAAGGCTACCTCACAAAAGGGAAAAACGAATGGCCACAAAATCTGTGGAAAACTGTTCGACCTCACTGGTGGTCTAGAAAATGGGGAAAAAAGTTTTAAAGATGACTAAAATACAGTTGCACACCTAGTATGTCTGGAAATTTTCAGTCTGACAGTATCAGGTCTTGCTAGTAATCAGGCTCTTTGGAATACTTAATGTTGGTGGAAACACTGATGGGAAAAGAGCACTTCCGAAACTGACATCATCTAGCAAAATTCCAGCAGCCCGGCAACTCCACTCCTCAGTGTGCACGCCTACCCTGGAGACACTTGCATGTGCACACCAGGAGACATGTGCGAGACTCTGCACAGCAGGGCTACTCATGACAGCAACACACTGGAAACAATCAAACGTCCACCACAGTAGAATGGATAAATTCTAACACACTTGTAAAATGGGATAAAATAGCAGCAGGGAATAAATCCCAATGCACCAACAAAATCAATGAATTGTAACCTAATGCTAAAGCAAAAATTTAGCTACAGAACACAGTCTGATTAATGTTTTTAAATATGCAAGATTTTTAAACATTAAAGAGAACAGAAGTGGCAAATATTTTTTTTCTTCTATTGGAGAGTAAATGCTGCACATCTGAAAGACAGACTGTTGGTGATTCTGAAGTGCAGGGTGAAACAGTGTGACACCAATGGTCACTGTGGCCCAATGGAAGGATGTGAGTCTTGCTCTCGGCTTCCGCCACTCTCCTCTTTGGATGTGTGTGCTCTACTGGGTCTGGACTAGACTGGCACACGAGCCTGGCCCCAGCTACCCAGTGACTCACTAATTGACCGACTCTCTGGCTGCAGAATGGAGCTAATGAGCCCAGGGTCAACAGTTCAGCCCCCTGTGGTCCAATTGGCTTCGCAGTCTGTTTCATGCTCACAGGCTGCACCATTCTGTAAATGGGCGTTAGTCACAGAGGGACTGGACAAGAGAAAAAGAACAGATCAGTTCAATTTGGAAATCAACCTCTAGACCATGGCTCTGGTCAGTATACAAATCGCAGTGCTGTTAATCATAATCGGTTGAGAAGATGTCAACCCAAATCTTATTAAACCAGCCAAGTCATAGCAGAGGAATCAAGAAACTTACTTGACACCTATTCTTGCTGCTTGGGTGACTATCAAAGTATCCCTGTGCTTTAGATCCAGCCTTCTATATACTCGTATAGATGCTGACTTCATGAGGTAGGAATTCTGAACGAAATGTTGATTCTCAAGAAATTAGTATTTCATGATTTGAAGGTGCTTTATAAATGCATAAATACAAAGTCAACAGAATAGGAAAGGTGGATTAAAAACCACTGCTATATAGCAGGGCAATCTAAAAATTACCCAGTATCTAATTTTGGTTTGTTTTTAAAATGTTCCTGGTTCATACAAAAAATGCCTGAGTAAGGAGTGATTACAGTAACACAGAAGACTTTTTAAAAAAATTGATGCATGAAATCAGTTCAACAGGTTCACTGAAAATGGAAAAGAGACATAATATCATGAATAGATATATAATTTTCTTACAAGGGTATACACTTGACCTTGCACAACATGGAGGTTAGGGACATCAACCCTTTATGCAGTTGAAAATCCACATAAAATTTCTGACTCCCCAGAAACTTAACTACCAGTCATACCTTAGGATTGGTTCCAGGAGACCCTCCCCAGGCACATCTCATGGATACAGAAATCAGGTACCTTATATAAGGATGCTCAAGTCCCTTATATAAATGGCATAGATCAATACAGTCAGCCCTCTGCATCCATGAATTCAACCAACCACAAATTAAAAACAGCATTTTCAGGAAGTTCTAGCCACAGCACTTAGGCATGAAGAAGAAATTAAAGATGTCTAAATTAGAAACAAGTAAGTAAAACTGTCACTATTTGCAGGTGACATGATACTATATGTAGAGAGAATCCTAAAGATTCCACCAGAAAACTACTAAAACTGATATATAAATTCAGAATAGTAGCAGGATACAAAATAAATATTTAGAAATCGGTTGCATTTTTATACACCAATAATGAACTATCAGAAAGAGAGACTAGGAAAACAACCCCATTTACAATTGTATATATAAAAAAAAAAACCCTAGGAATGAATCTAACCAAGGAGCTAAAAGACCTGTACTCAGAAAATCATAAGGTACTGAAGAAAGAAATTAAAGAAAATACAAACAAATGGAAGCATATACTATGATCAGGGATAGGAAGAATTAACATCATTAAAATGGCCATACTACTCACAGAAATCTATAGATTCAATGTAATTCCTGTCAAAATACCAATGGTGTTTTTCACAGAACTAGAATAACCCAAAAATTTATATGGAACTGCAAGGACCCTGAATAGTGACAGCAATCTTGACAAAGTAGAACAAAGTTGGAGCTAACACACTACCTGATATCAAACTATACTACAAAAATATGGCAATCAAACCAGCATGGTGCTGGCATAGAAACAGACACATATGTGTCAATGGAACAGAATGGAGAGTTCAGAAATAAAGCCATGCCTATATGAGCAGTAATACATGACAAAGTAGGCAAGACCATACAATTGGATAAAAACAGCCCACTCAATAAATGATGTTGGGAAAACTGAACAGATACATAAAAAGAAAAAAGAAAACTGACCACTTTCTTATACCATATACGTACAAAAATAAGCTCAAGACGGCTTAAAGATTTAAATGTTAGACTTAATACCATACAAATCCTAAAGAACCTACAGGCAGTAAAATCTCTGACATTTCTCTTAGCAATATTTGTTTCTGACATATCTCCTTAGGCAAGGGAAACAAAAGAAAAAAATAAACAAATGGGACTACATCAACCTAAAAAGTTTTTGCACAGCAAGGGAAACTATCAACCAAAAAAAAAAAAAAACAAGGACAACTCACTTAATGGGAGAAGATACATCTGATAAGGGGTTATCCAAAATGTATCAAGAACTCATACAACTCAACACCAAAAACAAAATCCAATTAAAAAGTAGGCAGAGGCAATGGCTGGTGTAGCTCAGTGGGCTGAGTGCTGGCCTGCAAACCGAAAGGTTGCCAGTTCGATTCCTGGTCAGGGCATATGCCTGGGTTGTGGGCCAGGTCCCCAGCTGGGGGCATATGAAGGCAACTGATCAATTTTTCTCTCTCTCTTTCCCCCACCCTTCCCCTCTTTCTAAAAATAAATAAATAAAATCTCAAAACAAAAGTGAGCAGATGATATGAGTAGACAGTTCTTCAAGGAACACACACAGATGGCTAACAGACATATGAGAAGATGCTCAACGTCACTACTCATCAGAGAAATGAAAACTAAAACCACAAGGAGATCTGTCCTTACACCTGTCAGAATGGCCACCATCAGTACATAAACAAGTGTTACCGAGGATGTGAAGGAAAGGGAAAAGAGAATGCAGACTGGTGCAGCCACTGTGGAAAACAATATGGAGATTCTTCAAAACATTAAAAATGGAACTGCCTTATGACCCAGCAATTCCACTTCTGAGTATATATCCAAAACAACCCAAAACACTAATTAGAAAGAATATATGCACCCCAATGTTCACTGCAGCATTATTTACAATAGCCAGGACACGAAAGCAACTGAAGTGCCCATCAACAGACAAGTGGATGAAAAAGCTGTGAGATATGTATACGTGAATACTACTTGGCCATAAAAAATGAAACTTTACCATTTGTACCAGCATAGATGGATGTAGAGGGTGTTATGTTAAGTGAAATCAGTCATTCAGGGAAAGACAATGCCATATCATTTCACTCCTATGTGGAATCTAAAGAACGAAACAAACAAACAAACAAAATAGAAACAGTCTCACAGACACACAGAACAGCTGATGGCTGCCAGAGGGGAGGAGGGTTGGGGGCTGGGAGAACAAGGTGAAGGGGTTAAGAAGTACAAGGTGGTGGTTACAAAACAGTCACAGGGACGTGAAGTACAGCGTAGGGAATGCAGTCGGTGACATTGCAATGACTAGGAATGGCACTGGGTGGGTCCTGGGAATATCAGGGCGATCACTTTGTAAAGGATGTAACTGTCTAACCACTATGTAAACTGTAGTTGAAGAATTAAAAAAAAGAAATGTAAGTTCTTGGGATAATTCTTGGGATAATTTTTTTAAGAAAAGAAAGTATCTTCAATCTGCAGTTGGTTGAATATGCAGATGTGAAACTCAGGGATAAAAAAGGTCAGCTGCGTGTTTATTGGAAAAACCCGCATATGAGTAGACCCATGCAGTCTGCATTGTTCAAGGCTCAACTGTACTTGAGAAGCCATCATGCTACCGGAAGGTGACAATACCAGCTGATCTGTACCAAAGATGGGGAAAAGTAAGCGAGCTCTTCAAAAACAGCCTCAGCAGGAAAGACGAGAGCAAAGGATAAGCATCTAATAGGAGGCAGTGGCTGAGGTCCTCTTTGTCACGCAGGTCTGACTTTCATTTCTAAACCTCAGTAATTTTGTATAAACAGCCGACATGTGTCTGCAGAAGGTTTGGAAATGCTTCAGTGTCAGGTGTTCTCGAGAGAGGCCTGTGTTGTCCTAAACATGTTATGTTTCTTTTCGACCAGGTTTCAGTCCCGTATCAGTGCTCCAAGTACTTGCCATCTGGAAGTAGTTTAGAAACTTCCTTTTGCTTTCTCATAAATTGCGTTGAAAGCAACCACATAATGAAGAGGACATGCCTTCTACTTACTCTCAGCAGGAAGATGAGCTAAGTTCCCTTGAAGAGCCCTGTCCAGATCTTAGGGCACTATGGACAGAGGCCTACACTGTGAGCTGGACTCCGTTCACATGCGTGGAACTCCTCCTATGAAGATCTTTAAAGAGAGAACCGGACAGATGCTTTCTTTCATCTTCACAGGTTGAGGCAAATCTGTGGAATGTAGCACTTCTAGAGTCGTGGGGCTTTTCTTATTGTGCGTGTGTGTTTTTAGGTAAACACCACGCATGAGCAATGTTTCCTCTAGTCCCCAGAACTGCCCGAGATCAATTATGTTGCTCTCTACAAACAAAGATGATTTCTAAGCCTATGAGATCTGATTCTAAACTCTGTCCTTGATTTGTGTTCTGAGAAACTCTGCTAAGAAGCTGTGTTCTGTGAGAGCCTGGGGCACAGTCTTTTGCAATACGCTGGGCAACTGTTTTTTAAAAACAGGAGGGGTGTTAATAACTAATCGTTTGAGTTCTGTCTCCAAGAGGTTACAAATTCCTGAAGGCCAGTCAGCTCGTTTGGTTTGATCTATAAATTCACATGCTCTCCTTACGAGGCAGATAAAGCTGCATGATTGATAGTTTTTGAGAAAGGGAATTAACTTTTCTTGGAGGACTCAAGACCAAAGTAGGTTCCTGAAGCTGAAGGTGGAGAAGTAGAAAGCGAGGCGCTATTATCTTTTTAAGAAATTCTACATTTGAGTGCCCGAGGAAGAAAGCACAGCAGCAAGGCTCACAGGGGCAGAGATGACAAGACTCTTCCAACAGTGGAAGGGCCATGAGACACTCGATGCGTGTCAGATGGCAGTTTATGACTGACTGCCAAGAGCGACGGAGGCGATAAGTGCTCACAGGTCGGAGGGCTCTCGGGGCCGAGCAGCCTGGGAAGGCGGGTGGGCGGGATGGAGGGAAGCCCACGGGAGGGCAGGAAGGCCGAGGGCTGGAAGCCAGGCTCTGAGCATGAGGCAAGGGTGGGTGTTCAATAAAGATTTGCAGAAACCTGAAACAAAAGGTTTGTTTTAAAGGTAAATGATTCCAGTGAACAGAAATCATGTGCAGTAAAGTGGCTGGATTTGAGTTATTCTAATGAAGCTAAAATTAGCCAACTATATCAGAAGCACAACAGGAGAAACCAGAATGTGAGGGAGACAAACCATTAAAAATCATCCTGAAGACACATGGAAAATAAGATGTACATGTGAAGAAGCATCATCTATAACCTTAATTAGTATAAATGCTTGTATTTTTAAAAAGTAGTGGAGGAACAAAGATGAGAAAGTGACAAAAAAAGGCGGTACAATAGCACAAGATAAAGGAGTGCCACCCACTGAAGCTTCCAGAAACAAGATGTCATGGGGAAGTCCTGAGGGAAGGCCAACTTCCATTCTAAAGGACGATCCTTACATTTCAGGCTGAGGAGGGAGCCGGGCTGGAAGCGGACAGGAGCCTGCGAGCGTGCCCTCAGGGGAGGGGAGGGGAGGGAGGAGAGAACCACAGCCAGGCCGCAGGAGAGCTGAGGCGTGGGGGTCTCTCTGCGACCCCATGAGGGGAGCATGGAGAAATTCGCCCCTGAGCAGATGTGCCTAAATCTGCTTTCCTGAAGCAAAATATATTGTGGTGCACAGAGAGACCCTGGGAAGGGATTTGGAAAGACGACCACCACAAGTAAGCCGTCAAAGACAACTCCATCTGGCAGATTCCGTTTAGAGCCTCTACAGGAAGATGACACCAAAATCCAACACTATGTAGAGCTGGAAAAAGAAACCAATGGAGACCTTCTCGTCTGACAGGGTCTGCACTCGTGACCTCTTGGAGAGGCCTTCCCTGACAACCATCTCTGTGTCCCCACAAGTTACTCATCATTTACTAAGTGTCTGTCTCGAGGCCATAGAACTAAGAGTGCTGTGCTCATCCTTGCCTCCCCACCGGCTAGTGGGGTGGGGCACAGAGAAAGTATCTCGAAGAGAAAAGGGGGAGAATTCCACCAGGAAGCAGTGAGTGGCGTCTAACAATCTGAAAGCAGGATGTCCAAGTTGCTAAGGAAGGACACTCGGAGGGAGCTGTCCTCCAGGCCCGAGACTGAACATGGTGATACACTTGTTTTTCTATTAGCCAGCTGGGGATTATTTATTTTGCTATTTTTAGGTCCAAAAATCTTAGCTTTCTCTCCCTACCACTAGCTGTTTTGAAGTCAGAAAACAGAGCCAATTTAAATATTGGCCCAAGCAAAACCTCCCAGAGACAGGTGCTCTACAAAAGGGGGAAAAAAAGTTCGAGTTCAAAAAGCAAACAAACAAGGGAAAAAATATTTTGGAACTGTATGCATGATCAGCTTCTGAGCTTTGTGTTACAAATTTGAAGACAGCCTCATGGAAACAGAGTTTAGGTGTCAGTTCTCAAGTTGAACATAAAGTAGAAGAGTTCACCACGAGGGCAGGAATCCCCTTCTAGCTTCTTCTCAGCCACGTCTTCCCCTGTGTGACCCCATCATCTTGAGTCCCAAATATCAGAGACAGACACGTTCAAATTAAACAGAAAAAGACTTTTCAAAGCTGAATAAGAAATTTCTTTTTTTTAAAAAGTGATCTCTGCCACATTCTCCCTCCACTAATACAACTGACATTTATTGAGCAAGAAACTGGCAAAGCACTTTACCTGTATTCCACCTCATTTAAACCTCACAAACCCGCATGAGGGACTTGAACTATGGAGAAATCAAGGAATTTTCCCAAAGCCACACAGCTAGTAAACGCTTCCAGAGCTTGTGGTTTTCAACCACTGTGTTCTGCTCCGTTAACGTGGACAACTGAACACTGTCCAGGAAAAGCACGGCAATGAGTAATATCCACGAGCCTTCCAATCCATTCACTTTCGGTATTTTATAAGCACTTTTGAAAACTTTTTATTATGGAAGCAATTCAAACATACATACAGTAAACAGAATGGAACCCCATGTACCTTGCCATTCTTACCATCTTTACAGAGCTCTACCTACTCTTCAATCACTTTGTGCAGTTTGCGAGGCAAAAGATGCCTAGCCTGACACGCACACAAATTTCAGCGGCACAACTTGAGGAGTGGGTGCACACACGGAATCCACAGTCCAGGTACGACTCAGAACATCTCCAAGTCCCCAGACAGTGCCTCCACGTCCCCGCCCAGTCACTCCTCCCCATCCCCAGAGACAACCACTGCTACTGTCTGTTTTTTCCACCTTAGGTTGGTTTTGCCTTTTCTAGAATTTCTATAAATGGAATCACACAGAAGGTCCTCTTGTGTCTGGCTGCTTTTGCTCAGCACGTTTTTGAGATTTATCCAATGTTGTTGAACGTCCTGGCGGTTCATTCCTTGTCTGAATACACCACAATTTGTTTATCCGTTTTCCTACTGATGCACATCTGGGGTGTTTCCATCCTGGAGCTATTGTGAAGAAAGCTACTGTGACCACTCTTTTTGTGAACATGTGTTTCATTTGTCCTAGGAGTGGAATTTCTAAGTCAAAGGGTAGTGTCTGTCTGACTTTTATGTGGAACTGCTAACCCTTTGTCCAAAGTAGATGCACTATGTTGTGTTTTCACTAGCAGTGTGCAAGAGTCGTTTGCAGACTCTCCGACATTTGGTGATGTCAGCCTTCCTCATTGTGGCCATTGTAATGGGTGTGCAGTGTTGGTTCATCGTGGTTTTAATTTGCATTTCTCCAATGACTAGTGATGCTGAACACCTTTTCCTGTGTGTGCTGGCCATTCACATATCTTCCTTTGTGAAGCATTGGTTTAGGACTTTTGTACATCTTTTTAAGAGTAGGTTGTCTTTATTATTGAATTGTCAAATTCTTTATAGATTCTGGATACAAGTCCTTTGTTAGATACACAGTTTACCACTTCCTCTTCCAGGGTATGGACTGTTTGTTTATTTTCTTTTTTTAATTTAAATAATTTTTTTATTTTTCAATTACACTTGACACACAATATTATATTAGTTTCAGGTGTACATCCAGGGATTAGACATATAACTTACTAAGTGATCACCCCAATAAATCTAGTATCCATCTGACACATGCATAGTTACTAGAATACTATTGACTATATTCACTACGCTGTACTTTACATCCCCAGGGCTCCTGTGGAAGTACCAGTTTGTACTTCTTAATCCTTTTACCTTTCGCCCCTCCTCCCAACCCCTGGCCCATCTGGCAACTGTCAAAATGTTCTCTGTGTCTACGAGTCTATTTCTATCCTGCTTCTTTGTTTATTTTGATTTTTAAGATTCATTTGTTGATAGACATGTATTTATTGCTATTTTATTGTTCATATTTTTAGTTTTTTTTCTCCTTATTAAAGAAGACCCTTTAATATTTCATGTAACACTAGTTTCATGGTGATGAACTCTTAGATTTTTCTTGTCTGGGAAGCTCTTTATATGCCCTTTGATTCTAAATGATAGCTTTGCTGCATACAGTAATCTTGATTGTAGGTCCCTGCTTTTCATGACTTTGAATATTTCTTGCCAATCCCTTCTGACCTGCAAAGTTTCTGTTGAGAAATCAACTGACCGTCTTAAGGAAATGCCCTTGTCCGTAACTAATTGCTTTTCTCTTGCTGCTTTTCAGATTCTTGCTTTGTCTTTAACCTTTGGCATTTTAATGTGATGTGTCTTGAAGTGGGTCTCTTTGGTTTTATCTTGTTTAGGACTATCTGTGTTTCCTGGACTTTTATGTCTATTTCCTTCATGAGATTAGGGAAGTCATCTGTTGTCATTTTTTGGAACAGGTTTTCAATTTCTTGCTGTCTTCTCCTTCTGGCACCCCTATGATGCGAATGTTGATACACTTGAAGTGGTCTGATAGGCTCCTTACATTATTCTCATTTCTTTAGATTCTTTTTTCTTTTTTCTTTTCTGATTGGGTGTTTTCTGCTTCCTTATATTCCAAATAACTGACTTGATTCTTGGCTTTATCTACTTTACTGTTGATTTCCTCTAAGTTACTCTTCATTCTAGTTATTGTATCCTTCGTTTCTGACTTTTTTTATGGTTTCCATGTTCTTTTTTATGCTGTTGAAGTTCTAAGTTCGACTATTCTTCCTCTAAGTCACAGGTGGCAAACACAAGGCCTGCAGGCCAAATCCAGCCCTTCACCTTGTTTTATCTGGCCTGGCACCTTGTTTCTACCCGGCAGCAGTGCCAAGCTCTTGATTAACTGTTAAGGAGTAGTTACATTTATTACAGTCCTAAAATTACATTCAGCCCTTTGAAAGCAAGCATGAGACTGATGTGACGCCCAGTGAAAATAAGTTTGATATCTGCACTAAGTTCATTGAGCATCCTTATAACCAGTGTTTTAACTCTACATCTAGTAGATTGCTTGTCTCCATTTTGTTTAGTTTTCTTCTGGAGTTTTGTTCTGTTCTTTCATTTGGGGCATGTTTGTCTTCTCATTTTGGCAGCCTTCCCGCGTTTGTTTCTATGTATTAGGTAGAGCAGCCACATCTCCTGGGCTTCCTAAAGTGGCCTAACATAGCAGGTGTCCTTGTAAGGTCCAGTGGCACCACCTTCCTGATCACCCAAACTGGGCACTCCAGGTGTGCCCCCCTCCCTGTGTGGGCTGTGTACTTCCTCCTGTTATAGTTGAGACTTGATTGCTGTTGGCACATCAATGGGAGGGATTTACCCACCAGTGTGACTGGCTTCAAGGACTATATGTGATCACTGTGGAGGATCAGCCATGCAGGGGCCCACAGAGTAGGTCTTACTTCAGCGAGGCTCTGGTGCCTGCTGAGTCTGTCCCTTGAGTATGTCATAGTGGAGGTGACTGGGTGGTGCTTCAACATGATATGAAGTTGTCCACAGGGTACACTAACTCTGGGGCCTCCCAGGAGGTGCAGGCCAAGGTCAACTGCTGCCTGTGTTCTGCCTGGGCCAACTAGGTTGAGCTACAAACAATCTGCAGATGGCTGCTACTTGTGCTGGGCTTGGAGGTGCCCAGGAGAAGCCAAGCTGTGAACCACAGCCAGAGGCTGCTAGTGCCAGTGTGAGGCCACTTAGCAAAAAATACAGGGCACACTGAGGCCAGATGCTGCTTGTGTGGGAGATTTTAGGAAAGTCTGAAGCATGAGCCAAGGCAGGCCATTGGTATAGAAAAGACAATGGAAACAGCTTGGGTGGGTCAGCAAGTTTGGTGGGGCGGAGTCTCAGGAAATCCTCAGGGCAAGGCCAACAGTGTGGACCACCTTGATGGAGACTCAGATATGGCACCTGCCTGCCAGCTCTGTGGGGGTTGGGCTCATCAAAGGAACACTGGCCTATGTCAGAACTTTTGTCTGGGAGAAAGCTGCCCCTCATTCTCACCTAGAAGCCAGACAATTTAGTTCCTCCCCAGATGTCCCTGGTGCCTTTTGAACTGCTATCCCAGCACTGGAGCTTAGGGGGAGTGAGTCAGAGTAAGTCCATGTGCAGGCCCTTTAAGAGGTACTGCTTGGGACTCCAGGAGTCCTCTGTCTCACTCAGCCTCAATTCCCCTCTGGTTTTTACAGCCAGAAGTCATAGGACTTCTCTTCCTGGCACTGGAAACCTGGGCTGGGGGGCCTGGCATGGGTCTGAGACCCCTTGCTCCTGAGTTATTCCTCACGATTTTAATCTCCAACATGTAAGTGTGGGACCAACCTGTTCCACATCTCTGTCCCTCCTACCAGTCTTGATGTGGCTTCTCCTTTAAATCCCTAGTTGTAGGACTTTTATTCAGCTAGATTTCAGGTGGTTCTGAATGATGGTTCTTCTCTAGTTTAGTTGTAATCTTGATATGGTTATGGGAGGATGTGAGTACCACATTTAAGCTGCCATCCTGACAGGAATTCTCACTTCTTTATTTTATTAACAATTTTTTTATGAACAAAGATATTTAATTTTGAAAAAAATTATAATTTTTTTCTTTTATGGTTATTGTTTTCTGAGTCCTATCTAAAAACCAGTTGCCTACTCCAGTCCATGAATGTATGTTCCCTTTTAAAGCTTTATAGTTCTAGCTTTTACATTTAGGTCTAACATCCATCTTAAACTAAGTTTGGCATATGATGTCAGGTATTGGTTGAGGTTTTTTAACATGTGGTTATCCAGTATTCCTGCATCACTTGTTGAAAACACTACTGTTTCCCCACTGAATTACCTTGTCCCTTGGACAAAACTCAGGTGACTATGTAAGTGAGCATCTATTTGTGGACTCTGTTCTGTCCTTACACCAGACATTTCTCTCTTCCGCCAGAGCCACACTGTTTTGATTATTATAGCTTTATATTGTAAATCTTGAGTCAGATAATGTGAATCCTCTAGCTTTATTCTTTTTCTTACAATTGTTTTAGCAAGTCAAAGTCCTTTACATTTCCATATAGATTTTAGAGTGATCTTGTCAATTTCTACATTAAAAAGCTTGCTGGAATTATGATTGAGATTGTATTGAATCTCCACATTACTCTGGGGAGAATTAACATTTTAACAATATTGGTATTTCCAATCCATGCGGATTGTATCTCTTTCCATTTATTGGAATTTTTTTTCCAAAACTGAGCCTCCTATTACCTGACAGAAACAAAGTTATTCTTTTTTTTTTTAAAGAGAGCTTAATGGAGACATAATTGATACACAAAATTACTGCACTGTATTTACTGCATGCCATTTGATGAGTTTGGACACATGCATACAGCCATGATGCCACATTGTAATCTTTAAAAGAAAAACAGTTATCAGAAATGTGCTTTCTATTCCATTCTACCCTACTCAAACACTGATGAGCTACTCTATTATTTTAGTCAGGTGTTACCTCAGATAATACTAACACAGCTGACCCTTGGACAACATGGGTGTGAGCTACATGGTCCCTCACCTGCTTTTTTTCAAATGACCCACAGTTCAAACCCCTGTTGTTCAAGGGTCATCCCCACGGTTGGGGATCTGAGTGTGCGGAGGGCAGACTATAGTGATGTGTGGATTTTCGAAGGGCAGAGGGTGGTCCCCCTAATCCCTGCATGTTCTAGGGTCAAATGTAATTCCAAACAGGGAAAAATGCATTCCCCAAAATGTAAATAAAGAAAATATATGCGAGCTAATCAAGCAAGATGCCCACCACTGTGTTACAATAAATTTTTGTTTGTTTGTTTGTTTGGTGTATACTTTTTAGCAGCGTGTTACAGGGTGGTCACAGTCTATCTGAGAGTAGATTTGAGGGCCTGAAGTGCTGGACGACATAAGTTGACAAAAAAGTAGATACCGTCTGAAAGATAATGGAAAGTAGAAACCCTAGCTTCCTAATAATGGCACAAGATAGCCTCTCTTGTTAACTTCTTAAAAATAAGGGTCAAGTGTGATTTGCTAAAGAGAAAATGCGCTGGCCAGAATGATTTGTGGTATCTTGCACGCCAGTGTCACAAGTCAACTCTCTTGTAGACAGACCAAGAAGAGAGAGAGAGGTAGTTCTGGGTTAGGAACGGGAGAACCCTCAGCACGAAACTAGGAGTGAGAGAGCTCCGCCTCAGTGGAACTTTGTGTAGGCCTACAGCGCCTGTGTGCCCACGTCGTTAATCAGATCTGTGAGTCATTAATGAGATATAAATTTTGGATGTGATCTAGATACAGCTTTTCCTTTGTGAATAAAAGATACTTCAGAGATAACTGAATCAAAATTTAAAGCTACCTTCTTTAGTGTACAGTGGAGATGACTTTAGCTAGAAATAGGACCTTGACAAAAATGTCAACCTTTAATAATTTAAAAAACATCCTAACTCTTGAAATGTATGAATGAGAACTATTAAAATAATTCAGTACTCAGCCATCTTGGTTCCGTATTCCCTGCACAAAATGCCCAGTGAAGCCACAGAAACTGTCCCTGCTGCAGAGCAGGAACTGCCACAGCCCCGGGCTGAGACAGGGCCTGAAACAGAGTCGGACAGTGATGAATCAGTACCAGAGCTCCAGGAACAAGATTCCACACAGGCAACCTCTAAACAAGGCCAGGAGGCAGCAGCTGAAATGGACGAAGAACCAGCCAGTAAAGCAAAACAGAGCCCCAGTTCAAAGAAGGCACAGAAGGCTATGTCCAAACTGGGTCTTCAGCAAGTGACACTATCTAGAAATCTAAGAATATCCTCTTTGTTATCACAAAACCAGATGTGTACAAGGGCCCAGCTCCAGATGCCTACCCAGTTCTGGAGGAAGGCGAGATCAAGGACTTATCTCAGCAAGCCTAGTTAGCAGCTACTGAGAAATCCACAGTTCAAGGTGAAGCTGTCTCAGAGATTCAAGAAAAACACACAGACTCCAACTGTCCAAGAGCAGAGTAACAGGGAAGAAGTTGAGGGAACATGTGTGGAGGTTAAGGACATGCAGCTGGTCCTGTCACAAGAAAACGTGTCGAGAGCATAGCCAGTCCGTGCCCTGAAGAACAGTAATGACATTGTAAAAGCTACCCTGGAAATCGCACTGCAACCATCTGAAAATGAGGACCTGTCTTCTTTTTCTTTCTTTTTGGTGTTTCAAAAGAGTAACTGCAGCTTGGTTTGAAATTTGTACTATTTCTATCCTTAATAAAGTTATGGCTTTTTTGTGGGTAAAAACTATACAAATAAAAATTAAATAAAATATTCAGTACTTACTAGAAGTGTCCAGCCGCAACAATACAGTCTACATTTTAAAAACCTGCTATTTAAATATGTGCAATCAACTCAAATTAAAATCATTACAAAATCATGACAAATCCCCAAAACAGATCATTGTGTGTGTGCTGGAGGTGGAAGTGGGGTCACAGAAAGGAAATCCTCTTGTTGGATGTTTCTCAGCACTGAGACCTTTTCCTTCTCCCCCTGGAAGGACTGAACCGACACTAACTGAAAGCATCGTCGCCGGGCCTGCAGAAGTATGTGCCACTACTTTAAAGTCAACACGAAAGGCCCAGGTCTTGGTCACCCACGTGTGTGATTACTCACCCTCACTTCCAGGGCCTCTCCCTGGCACAGCTGTGGAGTAGGCAGAATTTATCTTTAGATCCTCCTACTTCCCCTTCTGGGTCGTGGTCCTCTCATCTGCGTTTATGCAGGGTGCTCAATGGCTCGTGCTGGCCAGGGCAGCACCACACCCTGGCCTGACCTCCTTGGACTGTGGCCCTTTCCTCTCCCTCTACTTCCCCCCACCCTCCAGTACAGTTCAACCGGGAGGAAAGTAATGTAAATGAATTCACACTGGCGTGTAAGGGACTAATATTTCTATTTCCCCCATGCATTCTATAAATTTGTTAAGCTGAAGGAATGTGTTCCTTGGGAGATAAAGTTCCATCTGTAGGATACCCAACAAGAAGAAATGTGGGGAAGTCTGGGTGTCCTCAAACTGTAAAGTACCATCGGAATGGCAGAGGCCTTCATGGGGCCAGGCCTCATCCCCCTAACAGTGGGACAGTGACTACCTTCATTGATTCTTGAATAAAGGTCCAGTGAGTAACTGCAAATACATAAGATATTGAAAAATTGATTGAAAAGTAAAAGGAACATTTAAAAATAAGCTGGTGTGGCTCTTTTGGTTGGGCATCATTCTGCAAGGGGAGAGGTCACCAGTTTGATTCCCGGTCAGAGCACATGCCTGGGTTGCCAGTTTGGTCCCAGGTCTGGACACGTACAAGAGGCAACTGATTGATGTTCCTCTCCCTCTCTCCCTGCCTTTCCCCTCCTTTTAAAAATAAATAAATAAATAAAATCTTTAAAAAAATAACATTATTCTAGCAGTTACCTCTTCTCAGTGTAGGATAAAACTGAATGATCAACAGAGTGCCAAGACCTTCAGTGGGGAAAGGACAGTCTTTTCAACCAACAGTGCTGGGAACACCGGATGTCCACATGCAGTGAGGCGAAACTGGACCCACATCTATACTGTATTTCAAATGATCTCAAAGTGGGTTAAAGGCCTAAACGCGAGACCTAAAGCTATTGAACTCCTGGAAGAAAATGTAGGGAAAATGTTTCATTACATTGCATTTGGCAATGAATTCTTGGATATGACAGCAAAACACAAACAAAAGAAGAAATAGACAAATTGGGCTTTCTCAAAATGTAAAACTTTTGTGCATCAAAGGAAACTATCAACAGATGGAAAAGGAAACCTAGGAGAAAATGGGAGAAAGTATTTGCAAATCACACATTTGATAAGAGATTCATATCCAGAATATGTAAAGAACTTCTACAATTCAACAAAAAAACCCAAACAACCCAATTTATAAATGGACAAAGGACTTAAACAGACCTTTCTCCAAAGAAGAGCTACAACACCCACTAATCACGTAAGATAAAAAAAGCTCAACATCGTTAATCATTAGAGAAATGCAAATCAAAATCACCGTAAGATGCTGCTTCACAGCCATCAGGATGGTACTTATAAAACAAAATAAAAAACAGAACAACAAGTGCTGGTGAGGATGTGGAGAAACTGCTGTTGGGAACGTAAAATGGTGCAGCCGCTGTGAAACAGTATGATGGTTCCTCAAAAAATTAAAAATAAAACTACCAGATGATCCAGTAGTTCCACTTCTAGCACATACCCAAAAGAACTGAAAGCAGGGACTCGAGCAGATATCTGTACGTTCCTGTGCACAGCAGCACTATTCACAGTAGCCAAAAGGTGGAAGCAACCCAAGTGTCCGCTGAAGGATAAATGGATAAACAAAGTATGGGATATGCGTGCAATGGAGTATTATCCGGCCTTAGGAAGGAAGGGAATTCCGACACATGCTGTAACACGGATGAGCCTTGAAGACATTATGATACGGTAAGTGAAATACTCCATCAGAGAAGAACAAATACTGTGTGATTCCCGTTACACGAGGTTCCCGGAGCACCCCATTGACTCTGTAAACTCACAGAGACAGAAAGCAGAGCAATGGTTGCCAGGGGCTATGGGGAGGGGGAACCAGGAGTTAGCGTTTAATGGATACAGAGTTTCAGTTTCAGATGATGGAAAAGTTCTGGAAAGGCCACCGAACTGTGCACTCAAAAAGGGTTCAAATGGTGAATTTTATGCTATTATATTTTACCTCAATAAAAAAATGAATAAGCTTTTGAGGTGATTACCTTACCATACAAGATCAAGTTTATAATCTAAAAGTGTACCTCCAATATTTTTAAGACATAAAATTAATAAAAGGTGATTCTTCCACTTTGTCTCTGGGACCTGCAACCATAAAAACTTCCACGTTTCTCTGGATCTGGTTTAACAGCGAACTGCTTGGCTGGGCTGGGTGGGGTGGATGCAGCGGACACACAGAAGGCCTGAAAGCACTGCCCGGCCCAGCTGCCGGCCCTGCACGGCACCGCAGCCTCCGGGCGGGGGGTGTCACGGGCCCTCGCACCGCACCTCAGCCAGCCCAGCCTCCCCTTCTCAGACTGACCGTGGCTCTGACGGCGCTCTGCAGTGGACGACCAGATGCAGCACACGTTACAAAGCACATGTTACTAAACTTTGGTCAGACTCCTCTGAGCCCTCTTCTCGACTAGGCCTTGACCTTGTCCCTCATCCTTGCTGGGATCAAGCTCCTCACCCCCCAATTTTGATGTGTATGTTCTTGTCCTGCCTTTTGCAAGAATCGCGTTACGTTAGTTTTGCAAGTCCCCACCCTTGATGCCTCCTCTTGGTAATTTTCCTTCCACTGCGCCCTCACTCCCCTTGTCAATGACTAACCCCCAGATGTCTTCATTGTGTCTGCAGTCAAGTCCCATCCCCTCCTCTGCTGCGACGCTCTTACCACAATACTCCTGGACGGTCTTCCTTACCATTTTACCCAGTGTCAGAACCATTTTTTCTTTAACATGGACTGGCAGGAACCTTAGAAGTTTAAAATGTTTAGCCTTTCAAAAGCAATAATTCCACAAGGGTTATAGTCACTGGCAAAGTAACCAACAATTTATCCAATCATCTAATTGTGTTCTGGTAAATAAAATCCAACAGTGACTGAACCCCAGGTTCATAACCTTCTAAAAGCTAGGAAATTTAATGATTACATCTGAGCTCTCTTGGGAGAATGGGAAAGAAATTATTTACGGTGATTTAAAAAGCAATGCCTAACTCCTGAAATACTGTGGTGGGCGATCCAGACCCCAGACCCATCGACCATCTCCGCCAGTCTCCCAACCTCAGCTCCAGAGCTCTCTGGGAAAGGAGTGCCCACCCGCTTTTCCCTTCCACTCTGTAGGGGACTCAGACACAAGCCTTGGTCCCTCGGGGACAGTGGCCCTAGGCCAAACTGGCCGCTTCCTCTGAGAAACTGGAGGAGGCTGCAGGCAACAGGACACCCGTCTGCTCTTAGAAGGGAAACGCCCTGGACAGTGGTGTGTGTGTGTCTGCATGACTCACTGGAGGGAGCTGTCTCTCTGGGAGGAAGTGGGAGTGGCCTCTCCAAATCGCATTTAGGTGCATTAGGGATGGAAAACCACTTCGAGGAGAAGGAAAGCAAAGGCCAGAATCTATCCCCAGGCACATGACTGCTTTCTGCATTCAGCCTGTACCTACTCATTCAAAAGGAAACAATCTGTTCCCTTTACACAACGAGAAAGAAGTGTGTCTCTGTCCTTTGTCAAGAGAAGGCCTCTCACTAACAGAAAATAACTGCCTTTCCTTTGCATCACATCTAACCTCCTATACGGTAAATAATGAAAAATGTTTTAGGAACATGTCTGGAAATCCTTGTTTTATTAGAGATGCTTTATGGTAGTATTAGCAGATCTTCCTTTGGCCCAAGGCCATTTAAGCTCCCAAAGCAAGAGATGTCGACTGAATTAGGTGAGTCCATTTTTCTTAGTAAATGTTATTGCTAACTTCCTGATCTGGGTTATAGGCCCACAATGAGTGGATTTCTAAATGAGAATGGTATTCAGTTTTAAGAAATGGTCATCATTTTATCCATCAAGTTTTCTAAGTAAAACAAACAAACAAAAAACTTTCTTTTTCACAAAAACAATATCTACTACTTGGGGACTTCTGATTGGAAATTGTTAATCACGTAAACGTGTATTCGTACAAGCCTCCCCACCCTGCTGCATCAAATTCTAATTTAACATTTTTCCTGTTAAAGAAGAAAAACTAAGTTATTTTCATTGGT
Organism: Macrotus californicus; assembly: GCA_007922815.1. NCBI lineage: Eukaryota > Metazoa > Chordata > Mammalia > Chiroptera > Phyllostomidae > Macrotus > Macrotus californicus. The sequence continues at coordinate 42,811 of VMDR010005489.1, forward strand.
CATAAGAATATGCCCTTAAATAAATTCTGTATTTTAAAAAAATCTAATAATTCAGACGTCTCTTTAATTGTGTTCTTTCTGCTTTATTATCAAAGATGTTTTTCTAAAGTATGACATGAACCGTTTCTATTCCCTTCTGAGGCAAAAACCATGCCAAGAGAGTGTGTCAAAGTACAGATGTCACACGACACACTGGATGACTTCCATTTTTGGACCAAATAGGTGCCATGACAGCGACTTTAACTAGACTGTATGATATTGCATGAAACTGTATGTGAAAGCAAAGAACTCTTTTTCTTAGTTATCTGCATTACATGATTGAGCCTCTGTTCCCAATTAACCATTTAATGTTATCCGTCTTTATGCATCTAATGGTTTTTCCCCATCGAATAATATTTTCAAATGAGTCATTTAATCGAATGTTCCCTTCTGTTAAAAAAAAAAAGCCAGAGCTTGTTATGCACTAAATCCAGCTTAATTATATTCATTTTTTATAAAATATATTCAATAAAGCTGAAGGGAACATATTTGGAAAAGCCTGTTCCCAATGACTTCAATGTCTTCTCATTAATTTTTTTTTAAAACTCAAGCTCTTAATTTTTTTTCCCTTATGTTATAAATTAATTAACTGAAAAACAGATCTGGTTCTCATTCTCAAGCCAGCTCTAATTCAGAATAAGCCCTTGGCCATAGCACTTCAGATGCAGGTCTGTCTGGGCATCGACTGTGCCCAGGGCAAGGAGGGAGACTGGAGGGGAGGACCATTAGGGAACTGCAGGCCCGTCGGCAGCGAAGTCAGGCACCATAGGGTACGAGTTTCATGTCCAGAATCTGTGCGACCCTAATAAAGTCCCAGCAGGAAAATCACATCTTATATTGATTCATCTCTGACTCAAAGTTTTATTAAAACGAGCATTAGGCTGTGGAAATGCTCCAGATTAAGAGAGACATGATAACTGACCCTACACTACAGAAAAAATGCTTTCAAGTACAGTATTAGATGGATGAATGCAACTGGAGTACAGATTATGGAATAGACGTGTTGTAGCAATATTGAACTTTCTTCAGTTGTTAACTGCACTGGATTATTGAGACAATATGCCTATTCTTAGGAAACACACACAAGCATTTAGAAGTAAAGAGTGATAGTGAGTTACTCTCAAATGGTCCCTGAAAAGAAACTGTGTGTGTGTGTGTGTGTGTGTGTGTGTGTGTGTAGGGAGAGAGTCAGCTCGTGCACAATGATAAAGTAAGTGGGTGAACTAGATGAAGCTGGTAAGGGGGATATGGGCTTTCTTTGTACTATTCTTATTCTTGAAACACTTCTGTAGGTTTGAAATTACAGATGTCCCTCAGTTTATGATGGGGTCATGTCTGAATAAGCCCATTATAAACTGGAAATATTGTAAGGCAAAAGCGCATTTAACACTACACTGCAGAGTACGGGCTGTTCACCCTCGTGAGGGGGTGGCGGCTGGGAGCCGTGGAACACCATGACTGGCGTTTGACCAGCCTGGGCACCAGAGCCCAGCCAAGGTGACACACAAAGAAAGCCTTGCGGCACAGGGACAGGGTGCTCAGCGGTCAGCACTGTTTAAGCCGCTGTGGGCAAATGGAGATAAAACTTAGAGTGTTCCCTGTACTCAAGAAAAGTGAACTCTCAAGACAAACCTGCATTGAGTACCCATGAAATAACTATAGAATAATCCAAAATGACAGAATGAAAGCCTCATGCCAAGGTACAGCGCACAGGGATTCAAAGCAGCTGAGAAGGTGCTGGGCTCGGAGACAAAGGAGTAGGTGGGACTGACGGGTGAGGTCTCCCTTGGGCGCCATGACCAAGGCTGTTTCAGATGAGCTCAATGAACTCCTCCCTCTTTCCAGTCTCTTTACTTGGGGGAGTTTTAAAACAAACTAAGCAACAAAAGAAGCCCCCGAAGCACCATTGTGTCACAGGGCTTTACGTCCAACTAAACAAGCATCCTCAGTCAATACGTCCAGCAGATTTACAAATGAGCTTTCATAGTAAAAGGGCAACAGAATCGAAAGCTCAGTTTATAGTTTTCCAATTGTCTTAACTATTTAAATGTGTGTCAGACTTCTGTTTGCTTTTCCTATGAAAGCCACAGAATTCAGTATTTTAAATTCAGTATTTTTCAGTCTGTAAAAGTTTTCGGCTTTTGAAACTTTATTATGGACCTATTACTTTATGCCTTTGCCATAGTTTTCTTACTTGAAAATCCAAGCATAGTTTAAAAAGAGAATCTAATCGCTGTATCTAATCACCAAAAATGGTTAAGTGCTGACATTACTGCATTTAACTTAAATACAACTTTTAAAAATAACGACTCCCAGATGCACAGGAAGTTGCCATGAGAACAGCTGGAGCTGAAAGAATTCCCTTTTAAAAATTCAGCTTCATTTATGTTAACTTTCCAAATTGCATTTGTAAACTCAATCTTAACATATCAGGAAAACTTGTGGAGTTCCAGGCCTTTGACTCCTTTTGTTGTTAATACTCATAGCTCTTCCACAAGAGAAGTAAAATTGTGTGCCTCTGCGGGGGACATCAAACCCTCCCTGAAATCTGCAGCTACTTAACATGAGTCAGTGGGAGCACTGCTCTTATATTACTTTTGCATGTGCCGTAGGGTAAAGCCTTGCATGTTCAGTTAGTATTTATTCATCTGACAATCATTTGTCACCTGCCTATCAGGTGCTAAACTTCACTAAGCCTCTGTAGAACTGAAGTGAGTTGGTGAGCAGATTGCTGAGACCAGGTGAATGCGCACCCTCACGGGGGCCGTCTGAGACGCCTCAGAGGGCGGTGGGGAAGGACTGCACAGGGCCTGGGACACACAGTGGCCACATTCCAGTGACTGAGGAAGGGCATCTGGCTGAGATACTCATCCTGCATTTGGCAACTTAATAATACTCTTTCTCAAAACTCTCTCCCTCAGTTTTTCTGATGCCGTTTCCCCCCAGTTCTCCTTTCTCTGGCTTCCTTGTTTCTTCCCACACTATGTCAAGGTTAGACCAGGCCTCCTTGGAGGGACCTCTCTTCCTCTCAGTCCACACACTGCCCCAGGGTACAGTTATCCATGCCATCACTTTGGCATGGATGACGACTCTACAGGTGGGCACATGGCTCTCAAGTCCTCACTCTCCCCTGCAAGGACCCCACCTCTCAGGTATCTCTTAGAGGTCTCAAAGAAACCTCAACTGCACCACGGCCAAGGCAGGACTCACCGAGAGCCTCCCTACTCTCCCACCTCACTCCAATGTGGTCTGCCCAGTCCTTAAAGTCCCTCCATCAACTCTTCCTTCCCAGCGCCACAAACATCTAGTCAGCCACCTGGGAGCCCTTCAAGTCCACCCACCAAATAATTCTTGAACCTGCCTCGTCCTTTCTCTCCCACGCCTCAGTTCAGGACCTCACCACTCACCGTCTGGGTTACTTTCATTGCCTGACACTGTTCTTCCTGATTCTGGTTGTAGCCCTCACACTCAGGCCTCCACACCAAAGAATCTTGCCAAAATGCAGTTGTTTGCAGTGCTTCCCTATCACTGTCGGGATTAAGGGGAGAGGGGGAGAGAGAGAAAGTGTGTAAGTGTAACAGAAACACGGGATCTCCACAGACAGGCCCCCATCTACTGCTCAGGGCAGAATGGTGTATAATTTAGGTGCACAGACTCGGGAGTTTGAAGGCCTGGGTTCAAGTGTCAAATTCGTAATTTATGAGTTACATGATCTTAGAAAAGTTACTCAGTATGTTGATGCCTCATTTTCTATATTAGTTTTCTAGTGCTACATAATAAATTACCTCAAAACGGAGTAGCTTAAAACACCACCGCTTTTCATCCCAGAGGTTTTGGGGAGCAGGAATTTGGGAGCAGCTTAGCTAGGCAGTGTTGGCTGCTGATTTCTCATGAGGTTACAGTCCAGGCCACGGCTGCAGTCATCTGAAGGGTTGACTGGGGCTAGCCGATCTTTCCAGAATGGCTCCCTCACTTGGTCGATGGCAGGAGGCTTCACATCCTTGATGGCTTTTGGCAGGAGGGCTCAATTTCCTACCATGTGGGTCTCTCCACAGCATTGCTTCAGTGTCCTCATCACATGGCAGCTGACTTCTTCCAGACTGAATGACCAGAGAGAACAAGGAGGCCGTAGTGTCTCTTATGGCTTGGTCTCGGATGTCACAAATCATCACTTCTGCCATAATTATTAGGTAGAAGCAAGTCATTAGCCAGCCCACATTCAAGGGGAGAGGATAGCAGGTCTACTTCTTAAATGGAAGAGCATCAAAGAATCTGTGGATACATTTTAACGCCACCACAATATCCTCTTCTGCAAAATGGAGATTAAATACTAGTAACTACTTTGTAGAGTTATATGAGGATTAAAGAGCTGGCGCACGCTACAGGTAGAACGGCGCACGGCACACAGTGAGAACTCAGTGAGCACTAGCTACCGCCTTCATTCAAGTCTATATCCCACCACTCGCTCCCTCATCAACCCCTCACAAATCTAATCTCCCTGCCTTTCTGAACTACTTGTAGTTCCCTGAATAAATTGTTCGAATGTCTTTGTGCCCTGGCCCTCTGGGCTCCCTTCCTGGAAGACTCTCCTATTCCGTATTTTCCTCCAGCCCTTATTGGGTCCTTCTCCAAGCACCTTCCCAGAACCACTCAGGCTGGGCTAGGTGCCCTGCAGCAAGAACCCCAGGGCTCCTTCAGCCAAGCACTTATCACACACATCTGCTTTCTTCCTCTGTAGATCACGAGGTCAGGTATCTTCCTCTGATAATTGTTCCTTCCCTGGGCAGATCTTCCCTGACATTCCAGGAAGTTCCTTCCCATGAGATTTCTTGAAACCTCAAGCACATTCTGTTTGTGTATTATTATGCTGTGATTGTTTCCCACCAACACTGAGAGGGACTTTGTCTTATCTCTGTGGCTTCAGGAACAAGCACAGTGCCCCAAACAGTGGGTATCCAACAGGTAATTTGTTAACAAATGGATCAGTATCCAAAACTTCAGAGAATACTTTTTTAAATCCTCACCCAAAGATATGTTTTTATGGATTTTAGAGAGGAAGGGGATGAGGGGAGAGAAACATTGATGTGAGAAAGAAACATCAATCAGGTGCCTCCTGTATGTACCCTGACCAGGGATTGAACCCACCACTCAGGTATATGCCCTGACCCAGAATCAAACCCTCAACCTTCTGGTATACAGGATGCTGCTCCAACCAGCAGAGCCATCTGTCCAGGGCTCAGAGAATACTTTTTAATGACAGGAGGGAGAGAAATCACAGAAAAATCAACAAATGAGTCAAGTACATTGTAAATCTCTCTAGGAGGGCTCTGGCCAAAGTCACACTATACTATCTATTTGGGATGCTCAGAATTCTGTTCTCTCAGAGTCTACTTTTGTCTTCATCACTAATTAATAGTTTAATGTTATAAATTTATGTTATAAGCGTATTATATTACTATGTTTATAAATTACAAATAGTTCTAAGAACTGTGAGAGAAATAAAGTGTTCACTGTATATAGTTTACAATGTTAAGGCATAGATATTTCCCCCATATTAAATAAATTTTCATAATCTCTTGTTTAAAAGTTTAATAATTTCATTATTAATGCCTGAAGTAGTTGTTAAAACAAAGCACCCACAGATATATGTAAGAAGTTTGCCTATAAACACACTGATGGCCAAAAATAGAATATGACTCATATCAAAGAAATAATTTTAAAAACAGGCATAAATCTTAATCTGAAATCTATGTTCCGATAGCAGCTCAAACACAAATGGCAGCCTGAGAGACGACTTTGTGACTTGCCACTGAAGCAGGGGACCCTGATAGCACAGGGAAGAATAAGGGGAAATGTGACATGTGAAGATGCTAATGTAGTATTCACGGTGTCACTGGTAGAGGAAACATACACTCAAATCTTTCTTAAAGTCTTACTGCAGCCTCAGCAAGGCTTCCGTTTGATCTTGACTTACTGTATTCTATGAGTGTTCCTGTTCCTCCAAGTACATTTCTCTCCACTTTTTGAAAGATGTGTTTTAAAGCCATTGTGGTAGCTTTTGAGAGACAAAGTTAAGCTCAATAATGTTGGGCTCACAGCCAGCTGAGTAGGTATTTTTGGATGAAGCACCCTGTCTGGTGTCTTCTCAGTCACGCCCTGTAGGTAGCAGCTATGTTCTATCTACGTGAACACATAGCAGAATCCTGCCTTGGGGAGGACTGGGGAATTGTTACAAAAAATTTACTGCTACCCTTTCCTCACGCACAACACAGGAACACTCGTGCACATGGCTGTCGTCCCCTTCCAGAGGTGTTCATGGCTCCAGCTGACACGTTTCAAGGAGTTTGGCAGCAGCTTGTATGCCCCCAGCTCCAACACAAAGCCCTGCCTGCTCTGTGAAACTCAGAACATAGAAGCAAACAGTGGCTTCCAAACTATGGAATCTGGGAGCAAATTTGAGAGACAGGTTTCCTGCTGTAGACACTGTAATGAAGGGACTCCGACCAGAAGAACATTTCAAAATCAGAAGAAGTCTTAAACGTCTGGGAGCCCTGTGACCTAGATTTTCCATTGCAAGTACAATTTCAGATATTCTGCTCCTATAAGACCATGAGTCATGAGTCCTCTGGGCCACCACCTTAATTTTATAGGCAAAGAAACTGAGGATGAATAATTTGCCAAAGATCACACAGTAATTAATGCCAGATGGAAATGCTAACCCGTTCACTCCTCACTGTCCTTCTGAACCAATATCCAGGACAAAAGTCAAGGTCTCTCGCAGTTTGATTCTAGTCTTTTTTCACTCCATAATACTGACTACGCTTTTTACAAATTGTATCATTACAAGACTATCTGAATTAAAAAAAGGAAGTTTCTGATGAGCCAACATTTCCTCCTACAACAAGAATGAATGAATGGCTTAAGGCTGGGGACTGCGAGCTAGCAAGAGGCTTTTTCAATGACACTGAGAACCTCTTAGCGACCGGTTCAAGAATGAACTAACAGCTAGCAAAACATCTAACCATTTGAACTTTATATTTGTTAGAAAACTTAATATGAATTAGGAAGCACAAAAGTAGACCTTAAAACCTGAGTCAGTACAAAGCATACAGTAAAGTGAAGAAGGGAGGGAAAAAGATCTTAAAGAGGAAAAGTAGGCAACACACAGGGTGAGGCAAGATAGGTGTGCAGTTTATTCCTGTATTATTATTTATTGATTATTGTATTTTTTTCCATGTGACAACTGCAAACCTACGTTTGCCCTCCCTTGCATATTGAGTGATGCTTGTTTAGGTATCACGATTATTCACTACTACCTAAAATGAACCTTAGGCATCGGGGTTTAGAAATCTTCTCAGTCCCAGTCAAAGGGTTAAAAGGAAAGCCAGCCAGACACATTCAGTCTGACTCTGGGAACTGGGGCGCTGCAGGGACCCCTCACTCTGACCACCGGACGCGGGAGGGAGCTGGGGAGGCAGGAAGGCCCTGGGCCTGAGACCACGGACAGAGTCACAGGTTCCAAAATCATTTAAAATGCTATTTATTTCTTTAAAAAAATAACTTTTCTGACTACAAGTGTACTTATACTTTTGTAGAAATCTTGAAATACTGGGGGAGAAAAAAGAAGAAAAGCACTCATTCTTTGTACATCCAGACAACCTCTCTTAATGCTTGCCTGTTTTTCACTTTTTCTCCAAATATGGTGACATTTTTATAAAACTGTGATAACATCATGTTTATAGATTTTAACTTCCTCTTTAATTGAGTAAAATATTATGAACATTTTCTTACGCTATTTAAAATTATTTGCAAGCAGTTCGTAAATGGCTGCCTGATATCATAATCATACCCTAATGTATGTGATGATTTCCTCACTTGTAAGTACTATAAATAACGCTGTGGTCAATATCTTTGTACATAAATCGTTGTCCACATTTCTGATTCTTCCTACAGAAAGGAGCCCAGCTGAACTACTAGGTAAGAGTCTGAACAATTTAAGGTTTCAGTAACTAATCTGTTAGATTAACTCACAGAAAACATGCCAGTTCCACAGTGGGGTGTGCCTGTCACGGGGTGAGGTGCCTGACCACTGCCTCAGTATCTCTGAGGGCAATCATTACAGGCTTTTCCCTGAGCTGGAAGAAAAAAAGAGCACCACACTGCTATTTTAGTTTTGTTGTGATTATTAGTGAGGCTTAGTGGGTTTTCACATGATTAGCAGTTTGTATTTCCTTTTCAGTGAATTACCCCTTGTGTGTTCTTTAACCATTGGGAGTTACTCTATGATAAAGTACTTTAGATATACAAAATATAAATGATATCCCACTATCTTTCCTCAGCAAATTATTTTCTTTTAGAATTCTAAAAGTTCTAAAGAAAACCTCATCAACTCAATAAAGTAAAATAAATTCTTAAATCTGTCACAATAGTATAACACTGAAATAATTATGAAATAATTTTGAAAGTTATTTCATAATTATGAAAAATTATGACGAATTTTTTCATAAATAAATCATAT